>PVKA01026490.1:0-31666 GCA_004027165.1 Ctenomys sociabilis | reverse complement strand
AGGTATGAAAATAAGATAAGTAAACAGCTACACTCTTAATTTACTGATAAGAGACATCTTCTATAATAATGTCTGTAAGTATAATATCATGTATGCACCTTGTACGATACCAAAACAGTATGAAAACAGTTTGCAATGTATTAATTTATCAAATCTGTCTTGTTAAGGTGTCTTAAAACTGTCCGATTGATATTTGTACTTCAATAAAATAAAAAATAAATTAAAAATAATAATAATAATAATACATTATTAAAATTATTTTAGTTTTAAGGAGATTATCCAAAAATTTTAAATTATTTTTTGTTTTTTGCATTATAATTCCACAGAGACAACCATTCCTACAGGTTAACAGTCTCATGAGCACTTATCAGAACCTCCTCACAGAAGAAAATCCAGAGGTTGATATCAAAACCCACTATGTATTGTTGTGTTCCACCAAAATTCTTTGGGATTCTTTACCAATAGTACCTTGGCATGTGACTACATTTGGAGACAGGTCCTTTCAAGAAGTGGTTAAGCACAGAAATAGATCATACTCATGGTTAGAGTAGAACAGTTTGACATATCTGAATCTTGGAAACTGTCCAAATGTCCATTAACCAATGAATGGATAAAGATGTGGTATTTTTATTTAATGGAATATTACTCTTCCATAAAAAGTGATAAACTTGAGACATTCCTAGTAAATGGATGAACTTTGAGACCACACTCTTAAGTGGAATAAGTGGTATACTACCTGCCTGGCAAGTACAAGGTCCTGAGTTTGATCCCCTGTGCCACAAAAAATAAATAAGTAAATAAATATATAAACAAAAATCAGACACACATGTTTAAATATTGTATTTTTTCTCTGTTGCGTTGAGAAATGAAAGTGTACATAAGTATCAAAATATATAACATGTTGTGAAATAGGAAGAAATTTTTCAAGGGAATATGAGAGGGAAGGGGGAAAATGAAAAGAAAAAGAAAATAGAATGGAAAATGGGAACAAAGCTTTTGTAAATAAAGAGGTGAAGAAGAGCTAAAGATAAAATAGGAGATTTGGAAAAAGAAAGATGAAGCTATGTTATGTACAAGCGCAAATTCCCTATAATGAATTGACCATTATGTATATCTAAAATATACCAATAAAATTAATTAAAATGAGGTAAAATGCAATAATATGGGTGGACTTGAATTCAACAGAACTGGCATTCTTATAGGAAAAGGGCATTATAACAGGATGCATGCAGGCTGAGGAAGCAGCCTGCTTATGTGAGGCACAATTAGGGGACCAACAGACTAAGGAGAAAGGCCTTGGGAGAAGCCACCGCCGTTTACTTCTCTTGGACTTCTTGCCTCCAGACACTGAGAAAGTAAATTTCTGCTGGTTAAGCCACACTACCTATGGTTTTTGGTTATGGCAGCCCAATCATATGAACTCAACAGTTTATAAGTGTGTAGAGTGAGCCATGTAAGGCAGGTATGATGGTGCATACCCTTGAGCAGGCTGAGGTAGGAGGTCCCCAGATGTGTACCTCCCCTGAGCAACTGAACAATAAAACTGGGCTAAAGACATAACTCAGTAGGAGCTACATCACCAACACTATAGGGTGGGGCACCGTCAGCCCTCCTCATCCTCCATACATTCACCAAACACGGATTCAGACACCCTGGAATCAAATGTGTTTTAAAATCTCTATACTGAACATGTACAGACAACTTTTTCTTGTCATGATCCCATCAACAATGTAGTATGAAATCTATTTACATAAAATTTACTTTGCATAAGGACTATAGGTAATCTAATGGTGATTTAAAGTACATGGGAGGCTATGCACAGGTCAATCACAAGCACTACTACATTTTATATGACAGACATAAGCAGGCATAGATTTTAGTAGCTATGGGAGGAAGATGTGAATCCTAGATTCAATGCTCATGGACACTGAGGACAATCGGCTTATGGTTATCATGGTGCAAGGTGGGTGCAAGCATTTGTATAAAGAGCTTTTAATTTAAAACAAAGAACACTCTCTAATTAGCAAATTCAGATTCTAGGAATGAATAAATTCTACTAGGATAGTTAAATACATTGTTATGGTTAATTAAATGCTAATACTTATAGAGTCCTTACTAGCTGGAGCATCACACACACACATGCCATCCTTATTTCTGTGGGCTCTCTGAACTCACCTAGGGAAACAGGCCCTTGACCCATCTGCCTTGATGAAGGGGAAGGGCATTGGGCTTGTCCCTCAGTGCAGGCTGGCACATGGCTCTGTGTACTAGCGACAGGTGAACCAAATCCCTTGGTTTAACTGCTCCACCTCTCAACCCCTAAAACAAACTTGGCAAAACCTGCTCATTCCATTGAGAATCTGCAAGGATGTCAGGCACAACATATGCAAAGGTGCTTCCTGGACTGTGCAATTTTACCTCAAGCTTGGTGCTATAAAGATGAGTCAGAAGCTGCTGCCACACATGCTCCAGGATTGGAATCCCAGCATGCTGTGACCCTGCTGTTCCCCACCACCTCAGTGGATGGTCTTCTTTGCAGATTGCATTCACACAGGTGGCCAGGCAGCAAAACAGCTCTGTGCATCACCAAATATAACCCGCTAAGAGAGTTGAAAATATTGTACCATAACTAGGCATTCTGTCTCCAGTGTCAGAAACACAGCAGGTGAAATCTGCACTGGGTTGCCCAAATTTTGAGGTGTTCTTGGATCTGTAGTGGGTTCTGTATCATTCAGCAAGCCTGCTTGTGCCCTTCTAGCAGCTACAGACATGTTCTACCTAGGACCCTGCTACATGCTTCTCTTCCTTCCCTTTAATCTCTTCACTTAGAAAATTTGCTTCTCTCTCCATTTTCCTATCTCCTGCCAGTCTAGATAATTCACTGTGAACAGTTAGTTGTTCCTGAGATAGTCAACATCTTTCTATAGACTAATTATAAAATTAGTGATTTTATAATCCAAGTTATTACAAGGCCTATGTAGCTGTTTCTTGGTATTTTTCTCTCAGTCTGCTGGTTATAACAAGTAATAATCTATTGATTTTTCTATTAATGTACGTTATACAAATTTGTCTAATAGCCCCTGTACGTCATCAGGAAGAAGGCTGAAACAGCCTTTAACTTTGCTTTAAAGGAATTTCTAGTTGAGTCTTCTCTGCGCTATCGACCATCCTTTCTGTACAAAGCCATTTCTTTATCTACATCTGCAGATCTCAGCCACTTATCAACACGTCACTCTGACCTCTTCATAGGAGATAGATTGCATCCTATCAACAAATTCACCTGTTTGGTAATATTTTCTATTTCAAGATTTCTTGTCATGTCCATTATATGCATCTTTTCTGTGTCTTACAAGGTGGTAATGTACCACCTTTTTAATCTCTCTGGCCTCAGATTCTTTATGAAATATACAAAGCTGTTTTCCTGTCTCCTTCCAGTCTAGATTCACTGTGAACAGCACAACATCTGAAAATCCCTGCAAGGATGAGTCATTTCCAAGCACACTGTGAGTGGTCACTGAACAATAGGGACTCCTACAGCCTTAGTGGCATTCAGGTACCACTTCAGCCAGGGATGTTCATTCAACCCTTACACTCCATGTAAATTCTTTACATGGTGGTGATAGCCTGTGTTCTTTCCTCCTCATGTTAAAAATGTTACCATTTGTAGAAAGTATACTATAAATATCAGAAACATTGTGTCTACATTTCCTCCCCTCTCATCTAGCCCTATGAGGTATAGAGAACATTTTTCATTTCGTCAGCTGAAGAAATGAAGGCTTATGCAGAGTCACAGAGCCAGGAACATACACTTATTAAGTGAGAGAGTCGGGACTGAGCCCCAGGCCCACGCTTTCTGCCACTCACTGGACTCAGCCCTGAGTCACCTCCCTGCTGGCAGCACCCACCCTCTCCATGCCTTGTGGGGGATCTAATTCCTGACACCACGCCAAGGCCAATCGTTCCTTGATTAGTTAATGGAATGCCTTTCCAAGGAAAGGCACACTACCTTAGTGGCTCACCCAAATACTCTGAAATACATGACATAATGTGATTGTGATGTGGGTCTGTGGGTGGCTTTGCCAAGGCTTAAGCCAACCTAGCTTTCTCACTTTAAAAATGTTGCCATTTCCTTTTCAGAGAGTAAAAGACATAACAGGAATAAATTTTAGGCAGATGTCTCGTTTCTCCAATTTATTATTGTAGGGTGAAAATATTGAGTGACACAATGCATCACAGGACTGTCATCACTAAGTATGCAGTGCTACATCAAGCAGGCATGGGTCTTGGAAAATCTACCAAATAGACCTTAGCTAATGACAGATTTAGTTATTGGGACAAAGACGTTAATATTATTGGGGTAAGGAAAAATGTTTAAAGGCAGAATGTACATTCCAAGGCAAAATAAATACATGCTTCAAGCCAGGTGCAATATTCATCCTCCTAAAAATTACATTTATGATATCCTTCAATAATGAAAATAACCTATTGGGGGATTTCCCAGAAAAGCTAGTTTCTGAAGTAAAAATTTCAGGTTTTATGGACAGAGTGGCAGAAAAATGGGTCAGGGTAGGCAAGGAAAAATGTGACAAGGGTCTTGAAATGGTCCCCATGGTGACAAATGTACAGCAAAAACGCCACAGCAGGCAGTAGCGCTGAAAGCTCTGAACGGCTCACCAGCACTGAAGTAGTCTATTCATTGGGGATCTTAGAATTCTTCCAACATACAGCTGTCTCACAGTAGGTTTTTGGGGGGAAAGAATGATATCAAGGTGCCACATTGTTCTAGACAAAATGGGTGTGTTTGAAAAACTAAAGCAAGTCATGGGCGCTAGGAGCAGGAGAGAAAAGATTTAAGGAGAAACAAGTCAGAGGGCAAACTGACAGTACCTAAAAGCCAGTTGGAAAGAGGAAAAGAGAACAAGACAACTGGTGGAAGACACACAGGTTTGAGAGGGAAAGGCAGATGGAGGTATTGGTGTGTGGCAAGAGGGAGAAGAGGTGGAGAGAGGGGGCAGTTGGCAGCAGTCCGTAATACATCTCACTTACTCCTTGGTGGATGAAGATTTAAAAAAGCCCATAAGTCTTTAGCATAGTGAGGCAGTTGTGCTATGCCCATAGTCTTCTCAACAAGTATCTTTCATGGATAATGGAAACATCAGGGCCAATGAAGATTGGAAAATTTACCATTGATTCTGATGTCCTTCTATCCATACGTTACTTGGCTATATCCTTTTTATGTGACATGCCATTGTTACACCCCCTGTGATATCCATGCCTTCAGGCCTCATTGCCCAGAGATCAGTCCAGGGCCTTGTTGGGCTCCCTGAGGACAAGCCATGCTTCCTGGCTCCCAGCAGGTGCTCTGAAAACAACTGTTATTTGATTACTTGGTTGGCTAATCTTCCCTCTAAGACTCCCCCAGCTCCACACTTCTACAAGTTCTCTGTCATATTTGCCTGTCCCTGTGTTCCCTAGATACCTTTCTTGGGCCAAGCAGAATTAGTAACTGTGTCAAACTAAATTGCCTTTTGTTTTTTTTTTTTTTTTCCTTTGCAGCTGCTGTTGCTATAACCACTTTTAAAATATTATTCTAGTCATACTTTCTATACTAACAAAGAAAACACTTTTGGCCATCCAAATTGACTCATGAATTTGATCTAGAAACCTACCTGCAGGCTATGATCTTAGTAGACCATTAATGCAGTACCAAGATCTGCCCTCTTTTCTCAAAAATAAACTTAAAAATTAGAGATCTGAGCAGAAAAGCTGAGCAACTAAGTGGCTTTCAATATCAAGATCTTTTCTTAAAGTCATAAAAAATGAGCCACTTTCCACATATAATAGTGGGAGCTACAGTGCTTTGGGACAGACAGTACTGTCTACACCTTGCATGGGGTGGGGGAGACTTGAGGTTTAGGACAAGTACATTGCCAGACTCACACAGGTGGGCATTAGGAGGCTGAGCGATGAGCACCGTGTGACGCAGGCTGCTCGCCCTCTGTGGCTGCTTCACTGGCAGACTGCAGAAGGGTTTGGTTTCATTCCCTATGATCTTGGCCCTTGTGATGCTTTTCCAAAACAAAACCTTGATTTGCTTCTAGCGTTTCAATAGAAAAAAGGATAAATTTCCCTTTAAAAATTCAATCTTTTACTCTTAAAAGAAAATACCAGAAGAGCTAGGACCTCTGGGTGTGTGTCATCTGGAGACTGAAGCCTTCAGCAGGCAGGACATGTGTGAACTGAGCTGGTCACAGCCGCCCAAACTCTCCTATGTCTCTTTAGCTTCACTCCTGCCGCTCACTAATTATCAGCCTGGACCTATGTGCACTGGACCCTGTACTGGGTTAAGTCGTGTTCCGAGGAGGGGGCATGCTCTCCTCTGTTTTAGAGGATGCCCCAAAGCAGTTGGTTTCTATCTCTGCCCCGGACCCACGTACTTGTGCATCCTTCTTCCTCTGCTGTGAGGCCAGTTCCCCCTTCCTGTGCTACTTTGACTTCTGACCCATTTCAGGCCCCAGCACTTCTTCCCCGAGATGTGCCTTTCTAATGCGCTCTGAGTGCCTGCAGTCGTCTGGAATTCCAGCTGAGTCACTCTCTGGGCCTGCTTTCTCCTTGCTTTCACCCATGTGTCCAAGACCACTCTGTGCCCAGTATGCTCTTCTTTCCTTGCATGCAAGACTAGAACTTGCTGGCTAGAGAGTGAGTACTCTCCAGCTGCTTGTCACCATTCTCGTTCCCTCCTCATTGCTGTGACACTGTCCACCCCGTCCTCCCAATAGAGCAAAGCAAAGGCTGGGGAGGATTCAAAGACAAACAGGATTGATCAGTGTTCCCTGAATAGTACAAGAGGAGGAAATTTTTGAAAGCTCTCTGGACCTAGTACATCAAGGATATTTTGTAGTGAACTTGACAGAGACTTGTAAAATACATTTCATATAAGAAAGAAGTTGAAAAAAGGGCAAAAAATGCTGCAAGTTTGACAAGAAGAAAAAGAATAAGGTGTACACTGAAATACTGGAACTGAAAACTCTATTGAAACCACAGCTGCCTATGACCTTTGTGCCTCCCTAAATGAAAAGCAAACTTCTCCTCCTCCTCCCTCATCGCTGAGTTGGACCAGAATGATTGATGACACAGTGTTTGCTAAGGACACTGCTGTAATGTTCCCACATATAAAATGAGATCTTATGTAGCACTTCTCTGCAGCAAGAGCAGGCTGCTATAAAGACAGAGAGAGGCTGGCAATTAAAGGGAAAAGAATGTGAGAGGCTCCAGCTGCTGGCAGACTGACACACTCCCTAACTGATCCCCCCACGGGGCATCACAGTGCTACCTTTAAACTTCCTAGGGCAAGATTCAAAGACATGAGGACATAGGCTCAACCTCTCCACTGTCCAGATATGATCTCTAGTCTTGGAGAAGCCAGCTATCTCTCTTCTGACCAATCCTAGTATGTGCATTCCAGGTCCAAGCTTATATTTCCCACTTAACATGAATCCTCACTTCACCCATAACACATCTTTCAAGACCTAGTTCAAATTTCGTTTCCTTCCTCAACTATTCCAGCCTGCCATGGCCTCTTTCTTTTTTACACACAAAACCTGTACCTCCATCATTCACCATTAAAATCAAAAGCACCGTAGATTCAAACAAAAGTCTGCCATTTTATTCCTAACACAATAGTTAACACCTAGTAGGTGCTTGATAGACATTACATTGACTATGGGACTCTGTTGTATTCTCTATTACCCAATTGATCTCATGAATGCTTCTTTAAACACCAAGATTAGAAGTTTCTTGAAGCTGAGGATCATGGCTTATCAGCCTTCATGATACCAAGCTTAACATGGGGGATAGATATTCTCTTGACCAAGATGCTCAGCTGAAAAAAGCTGAAAACTTTCATACAAGTTCCCAGTTAGTGCCAGACACTGATGCTCTCAAGTAGAAAATACCACTGCATGAATGGAACAAAACTGTCTGAGCTACAGACAGTCCCATAGCTCTTCACCACCTTCATTTCACTAAGCTCCAGGGACAGCCCCGAGTTTGCCTCTGGGATTATCAAATAACACCTCAGAATGAGTGGCTGTCATCTGAGCACCATTCTGTGGATGGCACTTGAGAGTTCCCCAAATTTATCCTCATAGGGAAGGGCACAACCTGCTTAATCAGTTCCCACAGTAAAAGAACATTTTGTTTTCTGAATGCCTTTGGTCTGTGCTCCACCTGAGACTAGCAGAGCTCATGTAGGATCCTGATTTGTGTGTCACTGTTGGATGCAAGACTCTGAAGAGTGGCAGCTGTCAAAGGAAAAGAAGCCCTGTGCCAGTGGCTCCCCCTGCCTGCCTCCCCTGCCCTGAATCTCCTACACAGATTCAGGAGAAAACAGTGAAGAGAAACAGATAGGACTTTCATCCTGTTTCCATCTCTCCACGGTTTTCCCACATCTCATCCTGGAACAAGAATGCACTTGGAGGAAGAAAAACCATCCGGTTTTTTCCAGTCTGCTCTTAGACCAACAGCTTTAAGTAATAAGTTTCTGAAAAACAAAAATTTTAGATAGTTTTGTATAAGCAAATCATTTGTGTGCACAAAACAATTTTTTGTACAAACAGCATTTTCACATGCAAATTGGGCTGTTAGAGCTTCAACTAATGAGCAGTGTGTGGAACTCAGTGCTTTTTGCAAGCTCAAATGGGAAGCAAGGGTGATCCAGCTCAGGAAATGCTGCAGAGGGTGACTGCCCAGGAGCAGCACCATTTGCCTGCCAGTTACTTTAAGATACCCTCACTGGCCTGAGGGGTGAGTGGACATGATAGAGTGAAAATGCATTTGAAAGCAAATTAGTAGGTCCTGCTCTTCAGATCACCTAGGTTTATTCTGGGCTCAAACTCATATGCATGTCTGAGTTGACAGGTTAACATGACTCAGAAGCATTAGTCAGATGACTGGCTGTTGGGTGAGGAGAGCTGTTCACAGCCCTGCCACCATCCTTGTATCTACAGTAAACACAAAACAAGCAGCACACAGAGGTTGGGTAATTCAAGAAAGTGTAATGAAAGTGCTATTTACAATTGAGTATGCAGGAATGAGGAGAAGCAATAAGGGTTTAGATAGTAACTCACCACTACTAATAGCACTTAAGGGGCAAGAAAACGATCTCATGAAAACACATAGAACCCGCAGAGGCAGCTCTACAAACAGGACTAACTCTTAGGAGTTGTGACCTTTCAATTGACAAAATTAACCAACCCATCAGAACTCCCAAGGGAAATGCCAGAGGAATCGATACCCTGACTTCATTTTCTCTCTTCCCCTGGTGTCTTGACAGTTTGGTCCCCCATGGACCAAACCTAACTTAAAGACAAAGGAAAAGGCGTCCCTTGATTCTATATTGCTCAACCTCTCAGGCACAGGGCCAAGAATAGATCAGAAGAAACAAATAAAAGACTTTTTCCACAGGTACCCTGGGAACAAAAATTCTGCAGCTACCAAACAATTTCCTTAATTTTACATTTCAGTATTTCTGGGCCTTGAGCTCCAGGACTTTTCTGAGAGCCTCATCACAATCATACCTTGATAACCCTAATTGCTCATTCTCCATGAAAACTTTTGTAATCAACAATACTTGTCTTAAGTCTATACAAAGCATTCTTTAGATTTCAATAGTTTAAACTAATGATAATAATAATACCCTAATTGGATCTGGGGAGATGGCCCAGTGGAACAAGTAATTCCTTGGCAAGTGCAAGGGCCTGAGTTCAATCCCGGGTTCTGCCAATAATAATAATAATAATAATAATAATAATAATAATAATAATAATAATAATAATAATAATAATAATAATAATAATAAAATTGTTACATGTTTTCAGTAACTCTGCTTGTTTTGCAAAAACTACCAGTGTGCTTAACTCAATGTCATTACAATCAGAGACCACATATTTCTATCTATTTTGTATTTCTTTTCCATTTGCTTGTTTCTTTCCTGCAACTTGCAAGAGTAATGACACCCAGGAAGGAAGACCCAAATGAGAACTGGTTGTTTTGATATATTCTCTGACTTTAATCCAAAGCTGTCACCTTCATAAAATAAGAAACTCCTTTCCTAATTATTTATCACTCTGGTATGCTTTCCAGCTTCTCTTTTAAATGATTTCCTGCTTTTCAAAACAAACACCCTCCCATACCTCAGTAGTTATTTAATGTGTACCACTTTTTTTCTCATTTTTTTCTCTTTGTAAACTACAAGATCCCTGAGGGAAGACAGCACATATAGTATTTATTCAGAGATTTATTAAAGTTCCAGAAAATATGCTTTGACTGGTTAATTCTCCTGTAATGTGCAAGTTCCAGTTACCAGCATTTATAGAACACTTTCTGTGCACCTACAATTCTGACAAATTTTAGAGTTCTTTACACACAAAGGTATGCTTTGTCTCAGGACAGTGGCCAATATCAAGCATGGAGCCTTTCTACATGGCTGTTATTATTATTTCTGAATGTTGATCATAGGAAGGAAATGAAATACAAGAAAAATAGGGGGATAGCAACTGTGTTCCCTATTTGAAAAGACATGGCATTATCATGTACACAGCTGTTAGACCGAGTAAGCAGGGCTGCTGGAAAAATCACTTGATCATTAACCATAACCTGTATCAGGCTGCCTCTACACCATGGGTGTAACTAGCCTCAAGGCATTCAGAGTTCCATCTTTGTCCTTTTTATAGATGCGTCTGTACATCTCAATGCAAATGAGCCCGCTTGATCTGGGTGATGCCATCATTCAGACATGTGTATCACAGGAGTTCTAAAAAGATGCCAAATGCATCCATAAACACCTGCTGTGGATGGAGAAATAAAGAAAACTTCATGACCAATTAATTATAGCCTAAAGAACGAAGCTAATAGTAGACCAGCTTGTGGTTCTCTGCTAGAAACAATAATCAATCTAATTTTAAGCAAATTTCATGGAAGTATTTTTCCTGCATATGTAGATATATACATTTATCTCTGTCCATTTTATTCTGATCCTGCTGAAACAATCTTTGAACTAAACAGAAGCATGTTTTCTGTCCCAAGATTTCTCAATAGTGTGCATTCAAGCAAATCACATTTGAGGACAGAACTAAGGAAAGTGATAGGGAGCAACTGTATTAATATAGTGCTCACTGGGCCAGTCTTCCCTAAGCTGATCAAAATTGCATGCAGTTGCATTCAATTCAATAAATGTGATAAATTAGCCATATTGACAAATGGGCTTTTATTTACATATCTTGGTAAGACTTCCTGAAAAATATTAAAAGCAGAAACCAAAAGCTTTCATCAGGGTCATGTGTCCGAAGTGGTCTTTGTTAAAAGGTTCGTCCTACTTGAATGCTGCATCACACCCTGCCAACAGCACCAACACCACAATTGTTTAAAAATTCAAACTGCATACTTAACCCATGAGAAGAAATATTTTAAGTGCTGGGAAAGTGAGTTTTTTATTTGTTTGTTTTTTAAAGTTTTTTTTTTTTTTTTTTAATGTATTCAGTACTGAGTCTCACTATGCAGCTCAGAGTTGTAGCGAACCTCCTGTTTTCAGCCTCCCCACCACTAGACTACAAGCATGCACCACCACACCAGGTCTCTGTGGTCCAATCAGTGCACCCAGGGGTGGAGCCAGTGCAGAAAGTGAGTTTTAACAAAACAAATAAGGAAGTCTGAGGAAGGCTTTATCCTCATGTATATAGTTTATGACACCTTTTCTCACAAAATGTTAAAGTCTCAGGTGGGTTAATTCTCCTTCTACTCCTTTTTTTTTTTCTTTGTCTTTTATGAAACAGGGTCTCACCATGCAGTTCAGGCTGGCCTCAAGCTCACTTTGTAGCTCAAGCTGGTCTCGAACTCACAACGATCCTCCTGCCTCAGCCTCCTGAGTGCTGGGAGGGACACAGGCCTGGACCACCACTCCCAGCTTTCCTCTATTCCTTTGTCAGAATCATAGAACTGCTGTTGCTTGACTCCTAAATGTCTCTCCAAAACTCTTGTGTTGGATACTTGGTCCCCAATGCATGTGTCCAGAGATATTGTCTTTAGGAAGATGATTGGAAAATAAGGGTGTGATTTCATGATTGGCTATATCCATTAATGGATTCATAATTCAATTGACCATTGAAAAGCGGAGGAAACTGTAGAAAGTTGAGTCTTATTGGAGGAAGTAAGATCACCAGGAGTATGGTCTACTAGGTATACCTTGTCCCCATCCCATTCTTCTCTTTCTCTGCTTCTAAACCCCACCAAGTGAGCATCTTTGTTCAACCATGCATTCTATGACAGTATGATTTTCCCCACCCTAAACTCAGATACAATGGAGCCAGCCAGCCATGAACTAAAACCTATGAGTCCATAAGCCAAAATAAATATTTCCTCTTTTAAGTTTTCTCGTATGTTTTGTCGCAGCAATGAAATGTTGATTGTGCAGAACCTATAGTTTTGTCTGACGCAAGTTCTGAAAATAGACCTTTCATTGCTGTCTGACCTAATGATTCACTACTAAAGCTCAATGATAATTCACTACATAGCCCAAGTTTGGTCTTATCCAGGACTTGCAATATTTATGACACAAATACATGCTTTACTGACCCTTCTTGGAAAATATATATTCTTACTGTTTGGACTATGTAATGATTCATTTAAGGTGTCAACTTGGTTGAACAAGGGGACACTAAAAGAGCTAGTAAATCATTTCTTCTAGGTGTATCTGTGAGGATGTTTCCAGAAGATATTGACTTGCAAGGTGATGGAAGAAGATTGAAAAACACTGGATCTTTCTGTCTCTTGGAAGAAGAAAATTCTTATTTTGCTCCTGGACACCAGAACTTCTGCCTCTGGCTTTAGGTTCCAGAATTTCTACAATCATCACCTCATTTGCCTCCTTCTCAGGCCTTTTACCTTTAACTAAGAAACATATCAGTATTTTTAATCCTGAGACATTCAGACTTTGAGTCTCATGCATGCTACCAGAATCACAAGGTCTTCAGCTCTCAAACACCTTCTTGGACATCTTATGTTTTACAGTTGCATGACCCATTTTCCCCCTCCAAAATAATCCCCTTTTTTGTGTCATCCATCTTCTTATCTATCTATGCTATTTGTTCTGTCCTTGCTGCTTATATTGCTTTTTGGCTATGTGGAGCTGAGATATGAAAGTAGTATAAAGGTAAGATAGGGAAAGGAATTGTTACAGCTGCACTATCAGTACAATGGCTCTAATTCACATATGGATATTCAAGTTAAATTAAGATTAGACAAAACTAAGTTTAATTCCTCACTTATACCAGCCACATGAGGCCAGTGACTGCACTGCACTACAGCACAGCAGTGGCCCATTGTTGTCATTGTAGAAATTCTTCCTGACAGCACTGCCTTATGTATAACCCTGTGGGTAATCTAGTCCCATGGTTCAAGTTTCTTTAGCATTCATATAGATAACATTTTTCATTCTGTCTTTCATCCTTTTTCTTGACTATGTCTCAAAAGACTATCATGTTTATGAACAGTTAACGTCTTTACATGCTATTCAGTAGGAAGCTTGTTCTTAAATATTACTTTGGACACTAATTAGGTGAGATTTTAAAGCAAGAACATATTGGTATTGTTAAGGTTAATGGCTTAATCCTTTAGCACAGGAAAATACTTACAAAGCTTATCATAAAGACTTTTATTGGAGCACAGGGAATGCATTGTTCTATTATCCACTAGAGCCATTTTCCTCTCTTTAGAATGGGCCATGTATATGTCCTTTGAGAAATTGATACTAACAAAATTCTTCCACATGTTAGCATTTCTTATCAAGAAGGTAAACTGCCAATAAAACGCAGATTATTTTCTCAGATAATTCTAGAATCACTAATATTGATTTTCATTTTAACCTATTTCTTGGAAACTAACTTAAATACATATTTAAATATTTTTGACAAGAGAGATAATAAAAACAGTGATAAAATATAAACAATAACCTCACACTTTATTGTTACAGTAATCCCAATTAGTAAACTTACGTGATTCAAACATTCCCAAACACCTGACTTTGAAGAACAAAGAAAGAACTGAAAACACAAAGGGAGATTTCAGGACATTGTACTAAAATGTTTTAGTTTTTCATAGGGGTGATACAAGTGTGTAGCACAAAGATAAGAACAAATGATACAATTATCAAATACAACTAATTGTTGGTTAATGTAATAATCAGAATAATATCCTTCTACTCCAAAATCTTCACATACTCAATGAAAGAACCCAGGAATGTAACAAACGAAGACAAAGGTTGCAAGTATAATTAAAGTGGCTAATTAGCTAACCTCAAAATAACACATCAAGATTATTGTGAATTATACCAATGTGCCTATGGTAATCCCAAAAGCTATTAAAGGAAGAACAAGAAAATGGAAGAGAAGTCCCAGTCAGGAAAAGACCTACATACACGGAGGCAGGAGATCAGGGAAGTGGTGTGGGCAAATTGTGACTGACCATTGCTGACTTCAAAGTCTGTAGGGCAGGTGGTGGCCTCCACAAGCTAGAAAAGGCAAAGAAAGTGACTGTGCCCTAAAACTGCCAGAAAGGAATACATCTCTAACAATGCTTGGTTCTATCTCCATCTAAAGTGTCCATTGTGATGTAATAAACTTGTATTATTTTAAAACATGCAGTCTATGATAATTTGTCAAAGTAGCCACAGGAAAATAACACAGTTGGGATAATTGTTTATTTTTATCTTTTGATTTCTTAAAATAGACAATATCAATTCATTGTACTTACTGATCCTAATTGTCGTCAAATACTCAGCTGTCAAAATTTATGGAACAAAAACAAAAAAGAAAAATTTGGAATATTATCCAAAGAAAAAGCTCTTTAACCATTTTAAAATTATGCCTGAACTCTAATCTCTAATGATTTTCTTATTTTAAATTATTTACCCATTTAAAATTCTCCAGAGAAGAAGGAACTGATAAAATTTAGAAGAATGCTTATCCAAGACATTTTTTATTAGCGTTTATTGTGATACAGAATAATGAGGTCCATTGTGATGTATTGGAGCATGCATGAAACATTTTTGGATTAATTTCAAATCTTGTGGCTGCATCTAGAAAGCTTCACGGTCATAGCTGGACCTTTTTTGGGATGGGTGGATCCACAGTGCGTGATGCTGGGATCAAAGGTGCATGATTACTAAATCAGCCCACCAGTTGGTTTGCATAGTTTTGGGTGTGGGTAGTGGAAAGGCCCACCCTGGGTGTGAGTGCTTCCTGCTTCAGGGAAGAGGGTGCTGCTGCTGTCACTGCTGCTCAGTTGCTACTGCTTCTTCAATACTTCACTGCTTTGCTGCGTGCTGCCCGTCATGAAACATTTCTTCTCTGCTGTATCGCCCTGCCTTGGAACAACCAACTGTGGACTAAAACTTCTACAACCTGTGAGTGACAATAAACCTTTCCTGCTTCAACTCTGGATGCCAGGTATTTTGTCTCAGCAAGGACAAAAGTAATCAAGACACTCTTCTGGCCCTTTCTTCATTCCCCATCTCCACATTCCCCTCCCTCTCTCCTCCTTTAGTTTCCCATCTCTACCTTCTAGTTTCAATCTTCCCCTTATTTATTTTTAAATTTATTATTAGATTGTTTTGGTAATATTTAACCAAACAATGAATTTAACCTTAGAAGACTGTCTTATTTCACTTAACACAACATTCTTCAATTCAGTCAAATTTCCTACAAATGATGTGAATGTATTTGTGTGGATAAATAATATCCATATATATATATATGGATTTGTGTGGATAAATAATATCCATATATATATATAATATCCATATATATATATATATATATATATATATATATACATATATATATGTATGTATAATTTTCTTTATACATATATCTTTTGATGGACATCTAGCCCATTTTTTATAGCTTAGTTATTGTGAACTACACCATTATAAACATTGGAATGCCTGTATGTCGAGTATACTGACTTAAATTCTATCAGGAATATTCCAGGGCATAGCAGAACTGAATCAAAAGGTCACCCTATTGTTTAGTTATCTTAAGAATCCTTTATACTGATTTCCATAGAGGCTGTACTAGTTCACTTTCCCAACAGTGTAGGATGGTTCGTGTTTACTCCATATCTTCACCAATATTTATTGGTTTCCATTCCTGAGGACAGTCGTTCTGACTAGAATGAGGTGGAATCTCAGTATAATTTGGATTTAAATTTCACTAATGGCTAAGAGTATCGAATATTTTTCATGTACTTGTTAGCCATCTATACTTCTTTCGAGCATCTTCTATGCAATTCAGTTGCCTGTTAAGGTATTGAGCTGATTTTTTGGTGTATCTTTTTTGAATTCTTTATATATTCTAGATCTCAGTGCTCTATGGGAAGAGGAGCGAGATGCCCTCCAATTACATAGGTTCTCTCTTCATTCTGTTTGTTCCTTTTTTATACAGAACTTTTAAATTTGATGGAAACCCATTTGGGGATCCTTGCTACTCTTTCTAGGGATCATGCACAGGAAGCCTTTCTTTGTATCTAAATGTTTCCTTAAGTTGCCTTTCAGGGGTGTAAGTTTCCCATGTTATGACTTAGTCTTTGGTTTCATACAGTGATAAAAATAAAGACCTAGCTTCAATGTTTTGCATGTGGATATCCAGTTTTCCAAGCACCATTTCTTAAAGATGCTATATTTTTCCATTTTAATAAATTTTTGACTCTTTAGTTTAAAAAATCAGATAGCTAGAGGTGGTTAGGTTTGTATCTGTGTCTTCTGTTCTATTCTTTTCATCTACATGTGCATTTTTGTGCTTCATATACTGTACTTGTTTTTTGAAAAAAATTTATTCATTTAGTACAGTGCCTTGATACACAGCTCAGATTTATAATCATCCTTCTGTTCTAGCTTCCTCAGTGCTTTAATTATACGTGTGCCCTACCAGGCCTGGACTTGGTGGCATGCCAAAGGTTCTGGTGGAAGCATGGCAAGTGGTACTAGGGCTCAAACGAGGGTCCTTGCACTTGGCAAGCAGGTGTTTAGACTGCACAGCCATCTCCCCAGCACCTGCACTTAAAAAAACACTGAGTAGCATACTATAATTTGTAACTGGTACTGTGATACCTCTGGGTGCTATCTTTTCCTCAGGATTGTTTTGGCTATTGTGAGTGTCCCGTACTTTCACATCAATTTTGTTTTCATAGTTACTGTAGTTTTTTTTATTGAAGAACAAATGGCAATGAGACAGTTTCAAATCATACTAGCAGGACACATTCAATAATTAATACATTGCATATTGTTTTTGTAGTGTTTTTTTTGTCGTTCAAGGTGCATTCTTGATATTCTACTTACAAACACCATTACAGTATATGTCTCTAATCATTGAATTAAGAGAATGTAGCTGTATACTTATTTTATAATGCTGAATTACAGTACAGTTTCAATAACTAATACTTTCTGCCTTTTTATATTTCTAATGGTGGTCCATAGTACAAGCTGACAGAATATCCTGTCCAAACACTATTAGTGCAAATCTCGCTTTGCATACAGACATATTGCATATTTATCCTAACTCTACTGTTTATACAAACAGAATGGTTCTTAATTTGTATCCCCCTTTTTTTGTTTAGTCCTGTCAAAGGTGGGTGTTCCATTGTCATTCAATTATTATATGTGCCTGAAATCAAAGAAACAATCAAACACAGTCCATCAGTCCACAATAATAGTGTGGGTTTACTGAAGTTGTTGACTAGAGCCATTTACAACTCCGCTTATTATTATGGCCTTATTTTATATATCTCGTGTTTTTGTTTTTGTTTTTGTTTTTGTTTTTTTTTGCTGGATGGTGAAGACTGAGAAAAAGGAAAAACTGTATAACAAAAAGCGTAGCATTTGTATCTGATGAGGTTAGTCAACTTCCCTCCTGGTTTATCCTATACCCTCATATCTCACTCTGTAGATCCTTTGTCAGTGTCAGCCCTGTGGATGAGTCATGGCCATTGCTTGACAGCATACTCTCTGTGAGAGCCTGAGAAAGTTTTCTCTCCATGTGATTCTCTATAGGCAAACTATAGATCACCTATTGCATTCCTATGTGGCTCCATAATCTTGATCAGAAAATTTGGGGCACAACCAAGTTCCATGAGATACAGTACAGGTTCTTCTATATCCTGAGTCTTCACTGAACTTGAGAAGTTATGGCCAAAATGCTGGATGATGTTGCAGCCCATCCATTTCTCCAATTTTTGATCTGTGAACTTACCTTATTAATCATCCAAAAAGAGAAGCTGATATGCAGTTCAGTTTACCCTAACTATCTGACTATATTCTTTATAGTTGCTGTTATATATATTTCTATTTGTATTTCTTCTTTTGATTACTTTTACTAGGGAGACTATAAGATATTTGCACATGTATGTCTGGTTTATTTCACTTATGAGTATATATTCAAGTGGCATCCACTTCAATATAAATGCTTCAAGTTTATCATTCTTAATAGCTGAGTCATACTCCATAATATAGAAATACCACATCTTCTTCAACCATTCCTCATGTGACAGGCATCTTGGTTGTTTCCAAGATTTTCTATCACAAATTGTGCTGCTATAAACTTAGATACACATATATCACTATGATATGATGTTTTTAGTTCCTCTGGGAGAATTCCCAGTAGGGGAATAGCCAGCTTGAGTGGGATTTCCAGTCCTACTCTTTTGAGGAGTCTCCACACTGATATCCACAATGGTTGTACCAGTCTGCATTCCCACCAGCAGTGGAGAAGTGACCCTTTTTCCCACAACCTCTTCAACATTTGTTGTTGGTTGAGTTCTTTATGATGACCACTCTTACTGGAGTGAAATGTTATCATGGTATCTCAGTGTTGTTTTAATTTGCATTTCATGGATGGTTAGCGATGTGGAGCATTTTTTCATGTATTTATTTCCTTCTTCTTTAATTTCGTCCTCTGAGAAGTGTGTATTCATCTCAGATGCCCATTTCTGGGTTGAGTCTTTAAATCTGAGGGCCCTGTTATATCTTAGTTCTTTATATATTCTAGAGAGCACACCTTTGTCTGACTGCTCATTAGGTAGGATTTTTTTGAAATTTGTGAGTTGCCTTTTCACTTTGTTGGCAAGTTCTTTTGACGTGCAAAAACTTCTCAATAAGAGATGATCCCAGTTGTTAATTCCCCTGCTAATACATGTTTGTTCATCAACTGTTTGCCTACCCCTATGTCTTCAAGAGTTCCTCCTATTTTCTCTTCCAGGGAATTGAGTGTTTCTGTATTTATCTTTAGATCTTTAATCCATTTTGACGTTAGCTTAGTGTATGGTGAAAAAGCTGGGTCAAGTTTTAGTTTTTGGCATGTAGAAAGCCAGTTTTTCCACCACCATTTGTTAAAGAGGCTATCTTTCCTCCAGTAAGCTTGTTTGGCCCCTTTGTCAAAGATCAGGTGGTGGAGTGTGTTTGCAGAGGCCTCTGCATCTTCTAAACTATTGCATTGATCTTCAGGTTTATTTCTTTGAAAATACAATGTTGATTCTATCACAATGGCTTTGTAGTATAATTTCAATTCAGGAAATGTGATGCCTCCTGCCTTTTCTTTGTTGGCCAGGATTGCCTTTGCTATTCTAGGTCGTTTCTGGTTCCAAATAAATTTCAGGAATGATTTCTCTAGGTCTGAGAGGTATGTTGGTGGCAGTTTGATAGGAATTGCATTAAATCTGTACAACAATTTTTGGAATATGGCCATCTTAACTATGTTTGTTCTTCCTACCCAGGAGCATGGAATATCTTTGCATTTTCTGAAATCCTCTATGATCTCTTTTCTTTGGGTGTTTTAATTTTCGGTAAAAACACCTTTGACTTCATTGGTTAAGTGAATTCCAAGGTATTTCATTGCCGCAGCATATTGTAAAAGGCATTATTTCTATAGTTTCCATCTCAATGTGTTTGTTATCTGTGTAGAGGAATTTTATTGAGTTTTCAGTATCCACTGTGTACCCTGCTATGCTGCTGAATTTCTGTATCAGTTCTAGGAGCTTCTTGATTGAATTTTTGGGCTCACATCATCTGCAAATAGTTATAATTTAACTTCTTTTTATTTCTCCCTTGTGTCTAATGGCTGTTGCTAATGATTCCAAAACTATATTGAATAGGAGAGGTGATAGAGGACATCCTTGTCATGTACCTGATTTATGAGTAAAAGATTTCAGTTTTTCCCCATTTAGGATTATATTAGCTTTTGGGTTGTAATAGATGGCTTTTATCAAGTTACGATAGAGTCCATCTATTCCAATTTTCTGTAGGACTTTGAACATGAATGAGTGTTGGACTTTGTCCAAAGCTTTCACTGTGTCAATTGAGATAATCATGTGGTTTTTAGATTTCAGTATATTAATATAGCATACTACATTTATAGATTTTTGAATATTGAACAATCCCTGCATCCCTGGGATGAATCCTACCTGGTCATGGTGTATGATCTTCTTGATGATTTGCTCTATTCTGTTTGCTAGGATTTTATGGAGGATTTTTTGCTTCTATGTTCATGAGGGAGATTGGTCTGTAGTTCTCTTTTTTAGTTGTGTCTTTCCCTGGTTTTGGAATCAGTATAATACTTGCCTCCAGAAATGATTTTGGTAAGACTGCTTTTCAATTTCACTGAAGAGTTTAAAGAGTGTAGGGATTATATCTTCTATAAATTTCTTGTAGAATCCATCAGGACCTGGACTTTTCTTTGTCGGTAGGACTTTTATTTCTTACATTTTGTATTTCTTTGGCTGTTATTGGATTATTGAGAGTTGTTACATCTTCTTGATCCAGTTTTGGTAATTTGTACCTTTCAAGGAATCTGTCCATTTCTTCTGGGTCTTCTATTCTGTGAGTGTAAAGATTCTTAAAGTAGCTATTTATAATCTTCTGAATTTCCACTGAGCCTGTGGTGAGTTCACCCTTTTCATTCCTTATTGCTTGTATTTGAATTTTTCCTTTCCTCTTTTTTGAAGAAGTTAAGGGTCTTATCGATTTTATTTAGCCTTTCAAAGAACCAACTTTTCATTTGTTGATTCTTTGAACTGTTTTCTTCATCTCAATTGAATTAATTTCTGCTCTAATCTTCATGATTTCTTCCAGTCTATGCACTCTGCGTTTGGTTTGCTCTTCCTTTTCTAGATGTTGGAGGTGCAATGTTATGGTGTTTATTTGTTCCTGTTCTGTTTTCCTAATGTGTGAGTTCATAGCTATGATTTTTCCCTCTAAGAACTGCTTTCATCACATCCCATAAATTCTGATAAGTTGTGGTTGAATTTTCATTGAATTGTATGTATTGTTGAATTTCTTGTTTAACTTCATCTGTGACCCATTGATTGCTGAGTATGGTGCTGGTGAATTTCCTTGCATTTAGTGTGTTTTTCTGGTTTCTTTTGTCGTTTATTTCCAGTCTCATTGCACTGTGGTCTGATAATTTGCATGGGATAATTTCTGTTTTCTTGCATATACTTAAGCATGACCTGTGGACAAGTATGTGGTCTATTTTATAAAATGACCCATGTGCACCTGAAAAAACAATGTGTATTCAGCTGTGGTTGTGTAGAACACTCTGTATATGTCCACCAGATCCATTTGTTCCAAGCTCTGGTTCAGTTCTGCCACTTCTTTGCTAATTTTTTTGTGTGGTTGACCTATCTTTTTGAGATAAGGGGGTGTTAAGGTCTCCTGTTCAGATTGTGGTCTTGGATATTAGACCTTTCATGTCCATTAAGATTTGTCTTACATAGTTGTATGCTCCTGTGTTTGTTGCATAGATATTTATGAGTGTTACCTCTTCCTCTTGAATTTTTCCCCTAACCAGTATATAGTGGCCTTCTTTGGGTCATTTGATCCTTCTTGTTTTGAAGTTGAGACTGTCTGAGGACAGAATTGTTGCTCCTGCTTTTTTCTGAGGTGCTTGGGCATGTAGTATTGTTTTCCATCCTTTGACTTTAAGCCTATGAATGTCTTTTTGAGTTAAGTGTGTTTCTTGTATATAATAGCATATTGTTGGATTTTGTTTCCTAATCCACTATGCCAGTCTATTTCTCTTATTTGGTGAATTAAGTAAATTTACATTGATGGTTACAATTGAAATGTGTTGACTTATGATTCTCATGATATTTACCTGCTGTTGTTTACTGCTTTTTATCCTGTGTTTAATTGTTTGCCCTATTTAGTGGGTTCCTTCCGCTCTCATTCGTGGACTTTCGGTCAATGTGGTCCCTCTCTGGAACATCTTTTAGTAGTCTGTGTAGGGATAGCTGTGTCATCATGAAATTCTTTAGTTGTTCTTTGTTGTGAAAGCTTTTTACTTCTCAATCAAACTTGAAAGAGTTTTGCAGGGTATAATAGTCTGGGCTGGAATTTGTTTTCATACAGGACTTGAACTCTGCTCCATGCTCTCCTTGCCTACATGGTTTGTGTAGAGAAGTTGGCTATAATTATGATGGGTTTTAAATGTGATCTGCTTCTTTTCTCTAGCAGCTTTCAGTACATTATCCTTGTGTTGGATTTCTGGACTCTTCACTATTATATATCTCGGTATGGTTTAAGTTGGTTTGAAGATATTTGGTGTTCTGTATGCTTCAGTTACCTGAATGTTGGATTGTTTCCTCATATTTGGGAAGTTTTCTGCTATTCTTTTGCCTATATTCTTTTTATATCATTTGTATTGACTCCGTCATTCTCACTGATGCCAATTAGTCTCACATTGTTCTTCTTGGCATCATCTTGCAATGGAAGGATTACTTTTTCCTGCATCCTAGTTGGTTTTAATAGAGCCTTTGTCACCTTTTCACTAGCTGCACCAGCGTCTCTAAGATCTGAAACTCTGTCTTCACTTTCATTCAATCGGTTTTGTAGACTCCTGATTGAGAGTTTAACTTCTTCTATATCTCTTTGACTCTGCTTCATGAAATCTTTCTTTTCTCTGTTGCTCATTCCAGGAATCCATCATATTTCTGATCTCCTCTATTTTTTATCAATATCTTCTTTAGATGTAGCTATTAATTCTTTTACTGCAGAGCTTTTTCCAAATTGGTTTTCCTCTATATATTTCTGGAATTGATTCTCTACTTCAGATGATATGATTTCAAAGAATTCCTTTATTCTTTCAGAAATTATTTCTGCTTTGAGTTCCTCTTTACCTTTCTGCTGTTGTTTCTTTGCTTGCAACACTGTTAATTCATAGGTTTTAGCTGAAATAGTGTTCTCCTCACTTGTTCTGGGTGGGCATTGGGTTTCCCCCACACATTTCTGGATTTGATTCATTACTTCAGATGCTATGTATTCAAAAAAAATTTTTTTTTTTATTTCAGGCGTTAATTCTGGTCCTCTATACCTTTCTCCTGCTGCTTCTTTGCTTCCACCTCTGTTAATTCAATCATTTCAGCTGAGCTACTGTCCTCTGCACATATTGGTGGACTCGAGGCCTGAGATTGCCTTTTGCTCCTTTTTTTTGTATAGCACTGACCTCTGACCTTTGGTGTGGATCTTTGGTGCAGTTATGGCTTTAGCGTGTAATGAGATTTGAGTGCCAGTCTATCAATTTTAAGATTTTTCAATTATGCCCAGCCTGGATCTAGCTATTGTTTTCAGCTCCTTTTTTCTGCAGCTCTTCTGGTACAACTATGAGCCTGTGGTTCCCCTCTGTTGTGTCCCTGATCCAGGGAGCGCAGAAGCTCTCCCACCCACTCACCAGTGCTGGGCGAGGGTGGTTCGAGTGGCTGGTGATTCAGAAAAATTCTCACTAGCTCTGCAGGATTGGGGGCAGGGGCTCCAGGAAGTTGCCGGGCAAGTCAGTCTGGGGTGTCTCAGGCCCACTGCTCGCTCACTCGGAGGTCTTGAGGGCGGGGGCTCTGGATGGTGCAGAGTGCACCGGGGGAAGCCAACAGCTCTCCCACACACTCACCAAACTGGGCTTGGGTGGGGGTGCTAGTAGAGTCGGAAAAATTCCCACTTGCTTGGCACACTTGGGTGCAGGGGCTCTGGGAGTTGCCGGGCAAGTTTGTCTGGGGTATCTCAGGACAACCGCTCGCTCGCTCAACATGAATTTTAATATTATTTTTTCTAGTTCTGTGAAGAGTGTTGTAGGTATTTTTTTTAACTTCTTTTGTTCATATTTTTGGTATTTTAAACTTTGTTCTTTTTCTGGACCGGTAATATACCATATGATACTGTCCTGTTTTAGGTATTTTAACAAAGACAGCATTGTGTCTGCAGTTGGCTTTTAGTAAGATGGCCACAAGATACTTTCTTGATGCCTATATAGATATGCTGATTGCATTCAATAATGAAGAAATTTCTTTATAGGGTATGATCTGTCCTAGATTTTGTGTAAGATCAGATACAGCAAAACCATCCCAGAATATTTCCTCTCATAACCTGATCATCAAATGTCACAATGTCTTTTTAGAACCCTTACTTGGCCTCTTTCTCCTTTCGTCTTCCACTTTTCAGGCTCTTTATTCAATTTTTAATTTTATTAGTACACAATTGCACTTTCCGTAGTTTACAGTCATGTTAAGTAGTGGTTTCATCTGTATACCACAGCTTGTTTCTCTTCATTTTTAATCCCTTTCCCTTCTGATCTCTCTGTCCTGCTTTAGTTGTCCTATCACATTTTTTCAATATATATATATATATATATCCATACAGGTTAGTAGCGGGGCTGGGGAGATGGCTCAGTAGAATAAGTACTTGCTTGGCAAGCACAAGGGCCTAAGTTCAATCCCCGATTCCACCAAAAAAAAAAAAAAAAACAGGTTAGTAGGACAGTTACAATAACTAATACATTACACATTGCTTTTTGTTGTACTTATTCATAGTACAAGATACAGACATGATATCTTGTCTAAACATGATTAGTACAAATCTTCTCATTGAACTAAGAGAAAGTAGCTGGGTATCTATGCTATTTTGTATGTACAGATATATGGACATTTTTTTCACTACAAAATGGTCCTTCATTTATATCCCCCTTTTTTGTTTACTGTTGTCAGAGATGGGTATTCCATTGCCATTCATATATTGTAGGTGCATGACTTCATCAAAGCAATCCAATATAGTCCAGTGGTGTGTAATAGTAGTGGGTTATCCGCATGACTGGCAATGTTGGAAGTTGTTGACTTGAGCCTTTTACAGCTTAGCATATTAATATGATATACTTTTTATACTTCGTTTTTATACTTTATTGTTGGATGGTTAAGACTAAGATAAAGCAAGACCTATATGAAAAATTGTAACTTTTGTATCTGACAAGGTCAGTGAAATCTCCTCAGTATTTACTCTGAAAGCCTGTACTGCAGTTTGTAGATCTTTTGTCAGTGTCAGCCATATGCCATGTCTTTCAAATAAATGTTTATTTTTTAAAAAGGTAATAAACAAAAACAAGAGATAAGAAAAAATGTCATAGGACTTTCTTGCTATAATATTATACATGGTTAGTTTTCTAAATTTGTCATTGTTTATTTCTATTTACCTTTTAAAATTTTTTTCACATTCTGGATGGATTTAAAGTTTAACATATCAATGACTGATGGAAACTACATGTTCCATGTTATGTCTAAGGCATTTGATATTCAGACAGATACTAGTGTGAAGCTTAACAGCCCATGTTTTAGGGTAATAATATCATTAAGCTTCTCTTCTGGAGGGTTAACAGCATAAGTTTGCAGACCAAACAATTAGAGAAAAAGAAAGGCTACAAGGATAGCCAACATTTTGTCCCTAGCCTTTCAAAGTCGGGGAGGACTCAGGACATAAGAGAACCTGTACTGTAATATGCTATAACTCATTTGTGTCCCAAAGTTTCTGACCAAGGAGATTATGGGGTCACAGAGGAAAGTGATCAATGATGTAGAGTGTGCCTAAGGAGAGTCACCTGGACAGAAACATTCAGGCTTTCACAGAGAGCAAATTGGTTAAGCAATGCCCGTGATTCATCCACATGGCTGGCAGTCTTGTTATTACTAATCTTAGCTTGTGTGGTGGCATATAATGCTTACTCTATCTGAAGTTACTAGGTTGCTGTACATGAAATGTTTTTATTCTAATTATTTCCCCTCTTCCTCACCTTTCACAATTTTTACCTCAAATCATCCCACTATTGCAAGAGAGCTTCTATCTTGTGCAATTCTATCCATTTTTATTAATGTCTTTGTACTTTGTCTCTCTCAAACTGAGGGATTCCATATGGTATTTAAGCTTGTGTGTCTGATTTATTTCACTCAACATTTTCCAGTTCCATCTATTTTCCTATAAGTGTCTGAAATCCATCATTCTTTGTAGTAGAATAGTATTCCATATGTAGAGACCATATTTTCTTTATCCAATAATCTGATGATTAATGGATGTATAGGCTGCTTCCAGGAAATAACTATTAGAAGTTGTGCTGTTTTAAACACTCATATGTATGTATCACTGTAAAATGATGTTTCAATCTTCGGGAGAGATACCTAGCAGGAGGATCAAGTGGTCATATGAAATTTCTAGTTTCTGTTCTTTGAGAAATCTCCATACTGATTTCTATAAACTAGTATATATACTAGTTCACATTCTCACCAATAATGAAAGATGATTCCTTGTTCACAACAACCTCATCAGCATTTGTTATTCATTTGTTTTGTTTTTTGTTTGTTTTTGTTTTTTTGTTTTTTGGGGGGTTTTTTGTTTTTTTTTTTTTGGTTTTTTGGGGGTTTTTTTGCGGAACTGGGGATTGAACTTAGTCCCTTGCACTTGCTAGGGAAGCGCTTATTCTACTGAGTCATCTCCCTGGCCCCTTGTTTGTTTTCATGTTGATTACTGTTCTTTCTGTATTAAGAATAGAATATTAGCATCGTTTTAATTTATCTTTCTCTAATAGTCAGAGCTGTTGCACATTTTTTTCATACTATTTGCATTTCTTCCTCTGTGAAGTGTCTGTGCATTTCTCTTGTCCATTTCTTGACTGGATGTTTAAATTTAGATTTTTTTTTAGTTCTTAATATGTTCTGGATAATAGTGCTCTACCTGAGGAGTAGCTGACATTTTTTTCCAATCTATAAGTGGTCTTTTCACTCTACTGATTGATTCTTTTGCTGTACATGTGGCTTTTAGTATGATAAACCCACCTATTCATCCTTTCTGTTACTTCCTGTGCACTTGAAGTTCTGTTTAGAAAATCTTTTCTACTTTTCTATTTTATCTTCCAGTTGTTTTTTTAAATGTTTGCGTTTCAATGTTTTGATCTTTGACCCATTTAAACTTTATTCTAATATATGGTGATAAAGGTCCAATTTCAATCTTCTGCACTCAGATAACCAGTTTTCCCAGCACCACTTTTTGAATAAACTGTCTTTTCTCCAGTATGTATTTTTGGTCCCTTTGTCAAAAATCAAATAGCTGTCTGTGTCTGGGGAAATTTCTGTATCTTCAATTCTGTTTCACTGATCCACATATCTGTTTTGTTCCAAAAACATGCCATTTTTCATCAGTCATTACTGCTTTGTAGTAAGTTTGAAGTTAGGTATTTCTATGCCTTCAGCCTTTCTCTTGTTGCCCAAAAATGCTTTTGGTATTCTGGATCTCTTCTGGTCCCATATGGATTTCAGGAATTTTTTTCTAGACCTTTAAAGTATCTTGTTGCCATTTTGATTGGAACTGCATTGAATGTGTATAACACTCTGGAAATAGCCACTTTAATATTGATTTCACCTATCCAGAAGTAAAGGACATCTTTCAACTTCCTGATATTCACTTTCACAGTGTTTCTTTAAGTCTTTCATTTCTTTCAGGTTAACTCCTAGGTATTTTCTTTCAAAAGACTATGAATGGTATTGTTTTCATAATTTTCTTCTAATCACTTTCATTGTTGATATATAGAAATGCTAATGATTTTTGTCTATCGATCTATCTTATCACGTTGCTGAATTTTATTATTAATTCTAAGAGATTTTGTTGGAATTCTTTGGGTCTTCTGGTGTAGAGCATGTTGTCTTCTTCAAATGATGATTTAAGATCTTTTCCTATATGTAACCTTTTAATTTCTTTGTCTTGTCTAATCATTCTGGCTATTTCAAGTACTATGTTGAATAAAAGAGGCAATAGTGGGTATCCTTGTCTTGTTCCTAATTTTAGGGGGATGTGTTTAGTTGTTCCCCATTTAGTTTGATACTGGTTATTGGTTTGTCATACACAGCGTTGTCCTTTTTAGATACTGTCCTCCCATAACTGTTTTCTTCAGGATTTTTGTCATGAAGAGATTTTGTATATCGTTAAAAGAATTTTATGCATCTATTATGGGATCATATGGGCTTTGACTTTGCTTCTGTTTCACTTGATGTGTTACTATTGATTTACATATTCTGGCCATCCCTGCATCTTAGGGAGGACACCTACTTAATCATGATGTGTTATCGTCTCGGTGATATGCTGCACTCTATTTGTTAACATGTTATTTAGGGGTTTTGCATCTATATCCATTAAGAATATTGGTTATAGTTATTTTAGTCAATTCTTTATCCAGCTTTGGGATAAGGATGATACTGTCTTCCATAGATGAGTTTTGGAGTAGTCTGTTTCAATTTCTTTGAAGCAGTATCAGTTACATTTTACTCATTGCTAGGACAAATACCAACACTCAAAATTAACAAAGGAAAAGTTTATTTCGCTCACAGTTAGTAGAGGTTTCAGTCCATACTCTGCTGGCTCCAAGGCAGATGGCAGCAGTTCATGCGAGCAGAAAACAAGGAAGAGCAGATGAGGAACAGCTGCTATGACATCGGTCAAACCTCTCTCTCTCTTCTTTCTGTGCTGGCTATGAGCTCTTCCAAGGAAATGGCAGTGGCTGCTGAAAAGATATGAGCTCCTCTGAAGTGGTGCAGCTGCATTGATCAACCTCCTCCATGGAAGTGCTGCTGCAAAGCTTAGAACTCCTCCAAGGAAGTGGCACTCAGAGGCCTTCCTAAACCCCTTTATATGGCTTTTTTGTGCTAAGTCACTCTAGAGCATGCCCTCCCCAGGGCATGGTATCACCAAGCCTAACCAGCTAAACTTCCAACATCTCAGATTGACACAGTCAACCACCACAAAGACCTTGACAAGCATTGATAATATAATACCCTTAAAAATGTTTGTAGGACTCAGAAGTAAATCAGGTTCTTCTTCTGTATTTAGTTTGTACATTTTTTTGTTACCATGTCAATTTCACTGCTTGTTACTGGGTTGTTATGCATATTTATGTACTTTTGAGTCAGTTTTGGTAGTATGTGTCTGGGCATCTGTCAGTTTCTTCAAAATTTGCTAATTTGTTGGAATATAATTTTTGAAGTAGTATCTTCAAGATTTCCAGTGCCTGTTGTGATTTCACTTGTTTCATTTCTAATTGCACTGATTTGAGTCTTTTTTAGGTTTCTCTTTGTAAATCTGACTAAGGGCTTAATATTTCACTTACTCTTTCATAAAACAACTTCTTAAATTCATTCAGTTTTTTAATCCTTTATTAGTCTCAATTTCATTGTATTAGCCTCTCATCTTTACCATTTTCTTCCTTAATTTTGGTTTGCGGCTGATTTGTTTTTGGTGCTCAAGTATCATAAGACTTCTCATGAGGCTGTCCAGTTAAACCTTCTCTGTTTTCCTAATGTGAACATTGAGTGTGATAAATTTTCCTCTTAGAACTGCTCTCATAGTACCCCAAAGGGTTTGATGAGTTGTACTATAATTGTCATTAGCTTCTAGAAATTTCAAAATTTCTTTGATTTCTTCTGTGACCCACTGGTCATTTAGAAGTGTATTGTTGGTTTTCTGGGGGCTTCTGCCTTTTCTAAAATTTCTTATGTCATTAATTATATTTTGTAACACACTGATAGTATGCATGGCTATATTTACTTAAGTAGGCTTAGTGGACTCATGTGTGATCTATTTTGGAAAAAGTACTGTGTTGTTGAAAAAGGGTGAAATTCTTGTTATATACACATTAAGTCCATAAGTTCAAAGGTGTAATTAAATTCTGAATTTTTATATTAATTTATTGTTCAGTGAACCTACCTCTTTGCAAAAGTGCAGTGTTAAAATTCCTAGGATTGCACTAGTGTTTACTAAATCTTCTAATTTTAGCAATTTTTGTATCATTTAGGTAGGTATTCCAGTATTCTGTGCACACATGTTTCTCAGTATCTCTTCTTGATAGATTGTTTTCCTTAGCTAGTAGTAGTGACCTTCTTTATTTCTTTCACTTGAATTCTACCCCAGCTACCCTATCTTATTTTCAATATTGGGCTGGATGAAACGTTGTTTTACATTCTTTAATTTTTAGTCTGCGAATATCATCTTGGATCGATGAGTTTCTTTTCTTTTTTTTTTTTTTTTTTTCAGAACCAGGGATTGAACTCCAGCCCCTGTGCTTGCTAGAGAAGTGCTTATTCCACTGAGTTATCTCCCCAACCCCTAGATGAGTTTCTAGATCATAACAGATTGTTGCATTTTTAATTCTTGATCTGTTTTGTCACTCTGGGTGTTTTAATTGACAAGTTGTGATCATTAAAATTGAGGGATATTACTGAGATATGTTCATTATCCACTATCATTCCATTCTGGCTCTCTTACCTTACCTTTCTAGGATGTAGGCTTCTTCAACCTCCAGCTGGAAGTCCAAGGCACTTTTCACATTTTTCTCCTAATTTTGTGTTTTTTACTCCCCATTCGTACTTCTGACTAGCATTAGACCTACTAGACACCCAGATATTATAAAACCCTGTCCTACATAGAGAGTTACAATGAGGAAGCAGTCTTCCCCTGTTTCTCCTCCTTGACCTACATCTGGAGGTCTCCTGTGTGCCACTGACATTGGCCTAAGTCACTCAGTCAATGGCATCAGCTTTCTACAGCAAAGAGAAGGGCAGAGAAGTAATGATCAGACTTAGGAGGCTGCATATTCAACACACAGAATATCCAATACAAGGTCTCATAATTGAGGTACCAAGAGTTATAAACTTCCATTTTTTTTAAATTCAGATTCTAGCTCATTCCTTCTGGAGTACATTTTTTTAATTTGAAATGGCAAGAATACAAACATACTGCAAGTGCTCTCTTTTTACTTCTTTTCTTTCATTGTCCAAGCCCCTGTTTCTCTTCAAGTTCTTATTGAATGGCTACTGTCTCTTGGACTTTATAAAACAATAATCGCTATTATTTAAATTAACCTTGTATCTTCTTACATGTATGTAACAGATTTCTTTTTATCTCTTTACTGTTCTTTCAGTATGAGCAAGTACATTTGACAAATAGCACACATGCAATTAACAAGATTCTTAGACTAATTAAATAAGAGGAGGTTTTTAGAATAACAAGGAAATATATAGATTTCAAAAAAATAATTGTAGATATAATTAATATTTTAAAACTAATTACTTTATCTAAAAAAGGAGAGAGGGAAATAAATTACTTAAGATTACAAACACAGACACATAAGCTGCAGATGGTAGTGTATATCCATAATCCCAACATTCTTGGAAGCTGAAACAACAGGATCACAAGTTCAGCCTCAGCCTGTGAAACTTATCAAAACTATGTTTGAAAATAAGGAGAGAGGGAGAGAGAGAGAGAGAAACAGGGAGA
>PVKA01026489.1:0-31649 GCA_004027165.1 Ctenomys sociabilis | reverse complement strand
AGAGAAATAGACTGGCACAGTGGATTAGGAAACAAAATCCAACAATATGCTGTATACAAGAAACACACTTAACACAAAAGGACATTCATAGGCTCAAAGTCAAAGGATGGAAAACAATACTACATGCCCCAGCACCTCAGAAAAAAGCAGGAGTAGCAATTCTGTTCTCAGACAGTCTCAACTTCAAACCAAGAATGATTAAACGGCACAAAGAAGGCTACTATATATTGGTCAGGGGAAAAATTCAAGAGCAAGAAGTAACACTCATAAATATCTATGCACCAAACACAGGAGCACCCAACTACGTAAGACAAATCTTAAGGGACATGAAAACCTTAATGTCTAAAGACGCAATCTTAACAGGAGATCTTAACACACCCTTATCTCAAAAAGACAGGTCAACCAGACAAAAAATTAGCAAGGAAGTAGCAGAACTGAATCAGAGCTTGGAACAAATGGACCCGGTGGACATATACAGAGTGTTCCACCCAACCACAGCTGAATACACATTTTTTTCAGCTGCACATGGGTCATTTTCCAAAATAGACCACATACTAGTCCAGAGGTCATGCTTAAGTATATGCAAGAAAATAGAAATTATCCCATGCATACTGTCTGACCACAATGCAATGAAATTGGAAATATATGACAAAAGAGAATGTTAATCCAAGAAAAAGTTATAGATTATTTTACATTGGATTAATGTCAAAGAAAATACTATAAATTATCAATTGTGTCTATATATTTTTCTTAAATTTGGAAACAAAATATTATATGTTTATTTATCATGCATATTTTCAGTAGAATATCTATTCATAGATTTCTCATTTATATATATTTGAATATACATTTAAATAATCATTGTTAATCCTTAATTCGTATGTATAATATATAAAGACATTTTGAAAGATAAAAAAAAATTAATGTCATTTTTAAGAGCAAGAGAAGATAACAGTTTTGAGAATCCTGAATAATTGAAACTAAAGGCTGCATTTGCTCATTTATCTCTTGCCTTTTCCTCTTCTTCTAAGACAGAATCTCTCTCTCTCTCTCTCTCTCTCTCTCTCTCTCTCTCTCTCTTTCTCTCTCTCCCTCTCCCTATCAGACATTTTTTATGACTTACTATCTAACATAAATGCCTATACTATCCTTCTTTTCCTGTGTATTTACTTAGAAACCAGGGACCAAGTTTACCTTGTTTGATGCTGCCTGCCCAAGTTCTAACAGCCTTTTAATAGTAGCACTCAATGAATGTTTGTTGAATGGTGGATGAATGTTTGAAGTTTCTCTGTCTGGCAAGGGTTCTGAGCCAGATGCAAACTGTCAAGTGGATTTAAGAAGGAATACATTAATTGAACTTAACATTTTAGGGCCACCACCATCCACACAGAGACACTGATACACCAAAGATGTGCTCTGTCCAAAGCTATCACACCCACTTGGCTGCAGCCCTTGGAGAATGCAGAATGGCATGTGCTCTGGTGGAGGGTGAAGGTTTGGCCTTTCTGGTCTGGGAATTGAGCTCCGTGTCTCATATGCCCCAGAAAACAGCTCTTGGTTTCTCTGCTAATCAGTCTGACAGCAAACTTCAGCCAGATTCCATGTGCTTGATGTCAGGACCACATGATTTTAAAAATGAAAAGCTGCAAAGGGAAGAAAAAAACAACAAAAGCTATCAACACTGTTTCAGGTCAGGGTCTGGAACATAGGAAAGAGAGCAGGAAACCAAAATGCCCCTATGTGGCGGATTTGTCTTTTCGTGATTCTAACCCATCCTAGTAATGGCTCATCTCACCAGCATAACCATGGGTGAAAATAAATGATGCTTCGTTGTTTCAACTGATGGTGCCACACACTAACTGTCCCAGACTGCTAATGTTTGGGCCAAGTCCAGCACACAGATATGTTCTATTTAACTTGCATACACAGCATTTTTAAAAAGTGAATGACTTGTCAAACTTTCTGAATTGGAAATTTCTATACTAAAACCTTCAGTGTGGGGATTCTTCTAAAAAATTAGAATACATATTCTCAGATAACAACACCAGCCAGACCTGACCAGGGAAGATGGGCTTTGGGTAGAGCACACATCATCTCCTTTCCTACACTGGCCCCTTCATCTACCCGTAATCTATCTAGTTCCTGAAGATATTTGAACTTCTGATATCTGTTTCACAAAGTGGAATACTCCTTATTTCCCTTGCTTTAAACTTCCAAAGAGCATGTTTTATAACACATCTGTTCCCTGGAAAGATCCACAAGAACACAATTTCAACCTCTATCTCCACCATTTACTTCCTCCTCTCCACAGAAATAAGGCAATTGATTTGATTGGCCATACTCCTGAGGAACTTGCCCCCATTCCAAAGGGTAAATTCACTTTGTCTCAAGAGCAAGAACAAGGCCACACCCACTCCCTTCCAAGGGGCCCTATAGTTTCTGAGATGGAAAGACAGGCTTGCTCCCTTCCTTTCAGCAGCTGGCCCCACTAATTGGGTCATCTCTGGCCCCTTTCTATGAAGAGCTTACTAAAGTAAACAAGGATTTTTCATTGAACTAACTGGATGAGCATTTCAGGGGCTGGATCTTCATCCAGTGCTGTTAGCAGGACCCAAGGCTAGATATGGAGAAAGGTTATAGATATATTATACATACCAGACCCAAGGAAGGTTATAGATACCAGACCCACGCTTTGCCCTTCAAAGGAGGGAGGAGGGTTATTCCGAATCTTTACTTATCACTACATCTGAAAACAAAGTGAGGTAAAGTGTTGAGGTAGACCTTAAAGTCCAAACAAACATGGAGTATCTTCCTAAAGCATTCACTTCACCCAAAGATTTGGGAAATGTATTTTATAATTTCTGAATTTTTGTGCATACCCAAGTACAACTACCAAAAGATTGTTTTTCTAAGTTGACCAATCTCACAAGGTTTTTCATGTGAAGTTATGAAGCATATATCTTTTTCTGTTGAGGGAAAAAATTGAATAATTAGGCATTTTGAGTTATTAGGCTATAATCTGAAGAGGCACTCAAGTGAACAACCAGATTGACAGGGAGGGAAAGGGTAATAATGATGTCATTAGGTTTTTAAATGTATGACTATAGTCCTAAGCAGTTGAAAGGTTAGAACAGGTATTTTTCTGACTGAATCTGAGGATTTTTTTACATCTCACTTTTGAAATAATATTTCCCTATCTGCTTCAGTTTCCCATCATTTAATTATCCAGAACATTTTTAGTTTTTTCATGAGTCAGACTCATACAACAGTTGTGCCTAGTATTTTATTTTCATAATTTGTGGCCATTTCCCACAATAGTGAAGTCCCAAATAATACAAATACACCAAAATTTTTTTGTCAGTTTTATTTCTTTGAATCTTGTAACTGAGTAGTAGCTTATAAATTATACTGTCAACTTGAAATATGCTTTAGGGTTCAACAACCAGAAGCTTAAAGACTAAGCATGAATTCAAGGAAAATAAGCACAAGTATGGGAGAAATTTAGAACAGCCTGAAATTATCCACCCTTTTTTTTTTTTTTTTTTTTTTTACAAGATTGATAGCAGTACTCCCAGTCAAAACTGTAAGCAGTGGTAGGATATACAGTATGGACTGCAGATCCATTGGTACTTAAAATGAAGATTTTATATGAACACTTAGAGAGCCCAGATTTGGGTGTCTAAACACCATTCCTTGCTAAAAGAAAATGAAGCTATTGCAGAAATGCTTGATATGAGGCTGGTGCATAAAAAGTACAAGAAGATCCCAGAACATTTTACACAAGAAAGCAAGAGAGCTATAATAATTTAAAGAGATCAAGTGAAGATCCAGAGGCCAGCCAGAAGCTACTCCAACTGATCAAGAATGCTTTCTTTACACGCAAGGATATTATTGTGGTTGCCATTTACCTCCTGCCTCTGATCGCCAAGTCCACTTCTCTATACTCTCATGTGACACTGGTTAGAACTCTGAAACTAAATTTTGCAGGCTCCTTGGCCAGTTGTCTTGCTGAGTTCTTGTAATAGGAAATGCCAGAGAGATATGGGACTTTATGTCTTCTGCTCCTGCCTGTTCCAACAGCAGTACTTGGTTCTAACCTGCAGATTTTTTAAACATTCACAACAGCTCTCCTGCCCTTCCTTTGAGCTCCCAGATCCTTGTGCTCTGGGATATTTCTTTTCATCTCTTTTTCTTAAAATGAAACCAGATCTTCAACCCACAGATGAATGGAAAATATGTACACTCATGATTTAGCTCTCTTAATTGTCTCTGCTCTCTCTAATGAAAATAATATTGTCTCACAAGCTATTAATTATATTATTAACTTGTATTGTCTTTGCTTATAAGATAACTATTAAGAACTGCTCTGCAACATTTGTTTATATAATGTTACATATTTTTATCAAACATAATAACCCCTACAAAAAATGCTTTCATTTAAACATACAGGGATTTATTTTTATCATTTTACATCTTTTTTTTTTTATATATTTTAGGGCAGGGTCTGCAGGATCTCATTGTGTAAATCAAACTCATAGTGATTCTCCTGTTTACAGCCTCCCAAGTGCTCCATATTACAGTTGCCTGCCACCATACCCAGTCTCAATTGCTGTGCCAGTGTTCCCCACCACACCCCCTGGCAGGGGCACAGCAGGCCTGAAGATCGAACTCCTGGCCCCTGCATCTGCCTAAGCAAGCACTTTAATCCACTAAACTATTTGGCCAGCCCTATTTCACATCTTGAAACATCAGTTAAAAACTATATCATTCACCCATAATGCTTGCTCAAAACAGTTTGCATCTGGGTTTTCTCACCAGATGGAAAGGTGACTTAAAGTACTATAATTGTTTTAAGTGGTTGGAGTACTAATTTCAAATAACATTAGAAGATAACTTGAAAGTTCATTCTATTGCACCAATATCTGCTGAGGGAAGGCGTTGGTTAAAATTTTCAAACTCAGGATTAAACTGTTTATTTCTTCTAGAGGATTAAAGAGACATTAAGATAAGGTACTATCTAGGCCCAGCCAGATACCTCAGCAGATTAAAGTACCTTCTTAAGCAGGCTCCAGGACCCAGGTTTGATCCCAGGCATGCTGTGCCTGCCCTGCCCCCTGGGCTGGCTGAGACCTGACAGACTGGGTGTGGTGGCACGACCCTGTAATCCTAGTGCTTGGGAGGCTGAGAACAGAAAGATCACTAGGAGTCCTATTGTAATGAGTCAACTCAGGTTTTAGACTATAAATGTAAATCTTGTGTTTTCCGTTGTGTAAGTGTATATTCCTTCACCCACTGTTCTAGGTTGTTTAGTAAATAGTAGCTGTTCTTACTGCTTGCTAAGATAAAATTCCTACCTCCCTAACTCCTGTAAACCCAGTTAGTTTACAGAGATGACTCCAAAAGGAAATTAAATGGGCTTTAACTTCTTGTAACCTCGGGCTATGCAAGGCTGCATGCAAGTGCTCAGGTACAAGATAACCAGAAACTAAAAGAAAGCCCCAGGAAATTTAGTTTGAATGGTCACAGTGACCCTAAAAGCTTTATTGTGTGTCAGACAATAAATTTGTTTACCAAACTGAATGTGGTTCCAAGTTTTAACATGCCTCCCTACCCCCCCAACCCCCACCCAATCTGGCTGATCTGGTTCCTATTCTGAGAGACCCATAACATTATCTGTGTAGTGAGACCCTGTAGACCTTGTATTAAATACATTCAAAAAAAAAAAAAAAAAAAAAAAAAGATAGCGTACTATCTAGAAAAGGTGAGTTAATTATATCAATATCAAGGATGAAATTCATGGAGTTGGTTTGTTTAGCTCTTTCTTTGCAAGCATGAATTGTTTCTGCAAAAGCTACAAGGTTGAACTGAGAACATTTTTAGCACCTGTGATAGGTTTCTGCAAAGGGAAGGGTGTTTAGGAATTGGAGGAAAAGGGTTTGTCATGGAGATTATCAGCTCTCTAAAACTTTTAGCTCATTTATTTGTGATTAAAAACTACAGCTTTCATAGTTTTAAGTAATACAGTACCCTCTTCACTATAAAAGTCCTATGACAATGTCCACTGCACCAGTCCTGTGGATTGGACTTCACCACGAAGCATGCCACCCAAGTAATGTGGCTTCTGTGCTAGGGTACACAGTTGACAAAAGCATGCTGAGATTCAGCCTGCTGCCCTCCACTTCTCTGGCAGCCTCCCTGGGATTCTCACTCCTGACATGTGTCATCAATCAGCGAATAAAACGTTCTAGCTCCATCCACATGTCTGAACTAGTTTGTGTTCCTAATAAGTTGCCTCAAAACAGAAACAAGAAGGACCTGTCAGTAGACATTGCTCCTGTCTCTCTACTTTCTCTCATTTCAGTTCATTAAGTAAGACAGAATGGTTTTATTCACAGAAAATCATAAACTAATCAAAAAAAATCCTTCAAGCCTTCAGATTATACTCCAAATAAAATCTAGATCTCCTACAATCTGATCCCAGGGAAGTCTCTTCCTATAGTCCGCATGACACCCACACTAGCTTGCTCTCCGTTTCTTGAAGAAGCAAGGTCTCTTTCAACATGGAGCCTTGGTACATCATTGCCTGCATGGAAATCCCTTCCTCAGATCTTCGCAGGATAGCTCCTTCTCAGGGGCCAAGTTCCTTAAAAAAACATCTATGTCCTGTGGCACCTATCCATCCTATCAAAATTGTCCTCAGCCCATCATGCTGGCACTTTATCTGTTGTTCCGTTACTTGAGTCAGAACAATCGCATGCACCCAGGAGTCAGAGCAGCATAGTGAGATTTGGTTTCAAAACAAAATATGGTTCTATACTATGTTCCATCGAAGCATTATGCACATTTCCAGAAAACTAATCCTTCAATGATTGACACATTAAAACTCACCTCCCCAGCTAGATGCTAAGCTCTATGAGAGTGAGAATGGTTACTATCTAACCTAGAGGTCAACAAATATTTTTTATCTGTAAAGGGCCAGATAATCAATATTTCAGGTTTTGCAGGCTGCATGGTCTATTAGCAACTATTTGACTGATTCTTTTGCCTTGGCTTGAAAACAGTCACAGACCATTCACAAACTAAGGAGTATGCCTGTATTACAATAAAATTTTCTGCACAAGATCATGTGGCATGCCAAATTTGGCATGCTTTCTATAGTGTTCTGACCCCTGGTTTAAGCTTGTTGTTGTATCCTCAGTGTCAGCCATCACGTAGTAAGCATGTGCAATATTTATTGATGAATGGATGAATGAATGAATGAATGAATGAATGAATGAATGAATGAATAATTTTAAATAAGCCTAGTTTAATATTTGGATAAGCTTTAACCTCAGAGTTGTAATTTGCTCTCATATTTTACATGAAATCTTTCCTTCAGTCAATTTTATTTCATTCTCTTATTTAGTATTTCCCAAGCTGTTTGATAAGTGGATTTCTCTCCTTCATCTTCCCTAAATCTAATCTGGAAACTATTCTTTTGCTGTTTGGTAATGACTATGATTCATCGCTCATTGACCTGGACTAAACATGAACATTTTTACTCTCATCACTTCTACTTTATTGCATTCAGTGGCTAGGCTATCTAACATTTTTTCCAGTAAGAAGAAAGAAAATAAAGAAAGATTAGGGATTCTGTAGATGAAAATTGGTACAACCTTTTTGGAAATCAATCTGCCAGTACCTGTTAAAATTATAAATGTGCCTTTCCTTCTGTGAAGCTACACTTAAAACTTTGCTTCCCTTAGGACTGAATTATGATTTCTAGGATTTGATGTGGTGTTGAGCTTGAGCCTAAGTCAACTTCAGTTCTGTGTCATTTCCAAGGGAAGTGGAAGCAGGCCTGTTTTAGAAGCATGGTGGCATCCCTGCATTAGTTTCTGGCATGGGTTTGAGGGGCTCTGTTTTCTAGTACTCATGACTTTGTGTAACCCCTCCCCTTGATCATGGCTTGGACTTGCACTTAATAAATATGTAATGGTAAGGGCTGCTTAGGCAGATGCAGGACCAGGGTCCAATCCCTAGTATACAGTGCTGCCCCCACCCGGGTGTGCTGAGATGGCCACTGAGACTGGGCATGGTGTTGCAGTGCCTGTAATCCCAGCACTTGGGAGGCTGAAAACAGGAGGATCATTATGAGTTTGATCTAAGTAGTGAGACCCTGTAGACCCTATAGTAAATACATAAAAAAGGAAGCTATGATAAATAAATAATGGTAAAAGTGATGGAAAGTCATTTTCAAGATTACATTATAAAAGACTGAATGCTGTCTCTGGTTTGTTCATGTGCTCTGATAAAATCAGCTGCCATGTTGAAGCCTCCATAGGGAGACAATAATCTAGCAAGAAACTAAGGGTGGCTTCTGCCCCACAGCCTACGAAGACTTGAGGCCCTCAGTTGAAGAGTCTACAGGAGCTCAGTCTTGCCAGCATCCACATAAGTGAACTGAAATCAAATCCTGCCAACTTGAGCTCAGCTATGACTCCAGCCCTGTCTCTGGATGATGCCTTGAGACAAACCCAAAGAAGGAGGACCTTAAATCACAGGCAGGTTCCTGACCCACAGAAACTGCAGCATAGCATTTTTGCTGGTCTTAGAAAAATTTTTCTGCTGGGGACACCTGCCCAGCAAGTGCAAGGTCATGAGTTCAATTCCAGGCAAGTCTTTCCTGAGCTGTTAACTTGTAATCTGAATTTTTATCCATGCAATAAACTTATAATCACTCATCTATTGTGTTTTTTTTTTGTTGTTGTTTGAACAATATTTGCTGAACCCATTAAATACAAAGCACAATAGCCATTGCATGTCATTCATTTAGTCCATTTGCTCTAGTGTTTCTTTTTTCCCAGACTGAGACCTTTTGTTATATCCACACTCTATACTACAGAGTTGCTGTTTTCAAGCCACTAGGCTTAGCGTAATTTGTTATATAGCAGTAGAAGACCAATACACTCTCCCTCCTGAGATGTCAGCTATGTATACTTGTCTAGGGTGCTCAGGCCCCTAACTGCATGCGGGGGACTCAGAGCTGCCTCTCTTCCCCTTGGCTTTCAAAGGACAGATACCCTAGTCTTGGAGAAAGAGCAACCATACTCTTTCCCATGTGAATAAGATACTTTCTGTGTATCTATGAACCTACTTCTCCCTACTTTACCCCTCCTCCACCACACTTCTGAGTTCTACTGAGAGTTAGACTTCTTTGAAAACTAATGCCGGGAAAGTTTGGTGACTTGTGTCTGGTGCTCTCCCACGCGCATCCCATGGGGCAGCGAGCACCAGGCTACTCACCTTCCTTAATTGAATGGGGACAGTTTAATATGTTGAATGCTATTCAAAGGTGGTGGAATGTTTTCACTTCGATTTCTATTTTTATTGCAAGATTACTTTTCAAATAAATAATCTACCCACAGTTGTCTCAGTTATAGTCCTCGTTCTTGAGATCAGAACCTCATAATTTTTTTTTAAGATTTATCTTTCCTTATTATGACAATGAGGTAAGGAGAAAAGGGCTAGTGCTGAAAGATGCTCGTCAAAAAATTTCTATGCTCAAATAAATTTGGAAAATGCTGTATCCTCTATTGTTCCTCTTGGAGTTTCATTGCACTTATAAGCAGATATAAGACTCCTATAAATCCTCCAAACTCAAAAATAGTTCATTTAACTTAAAATTCACTTAGAACCAATGTTCACTTTGCTTTCTGCCCACTAACCCATTGTGAAGAAGCACTTATAGAAATGTTCTGGTTCACCCTCCATGCCTTTCCTTTAATGTTTCTTGGGCCTGGAAACTCTCATTATGGTGAGTGAACTTCTGGTTACTAGCTAAGAGCATTCCCATGCCCTTGACTAAACCATGACAGAGCAAAGCACAGGTCTCCTCAGCCCGCGGCCAGGCCGTGAGGATGATTCCACACTTGCATTCCTCATAATCTATTAGAGTAAATGTCAATGTCCCTAACCCAGCCCATTGTCACTAAGCTCCACGTGAGGCTGCTCTGTGTCATGCACAATCCCTGCATCTAGAAGTCTTGTGCCATGTGGAGAACTTTACTCAGTTTACCCAGGTGGGTCTTCACAGCCCTCCCTATATGAGAAGGCTAAAGTTGTGTGTGGAACAAAGGTTTTAACCCCATCTATTGATAACTATTGTGCATGTGTGCCCTTCCACCAAGCTGTTTTCTTCAGTTAAGCACATCCACAGTGAGGATTTGGGACAGAATTTAAAAACAGTGATTTAAAATGAAAAGGGAAATATAGAAAGTCTGTTCCTTTCAGGTTGCAAATTTGGAAATGCAGTGTGACTTCTAGGGCTTTACAGTTCCTTTCCAGAGTGTTCAGCCTTGCAGCTAATCCCAAAAAGAAAAGGAAGCTACAGTGCCAGTTTGAAAGGGGCCCCTGTGTGCACCCTGGCGTGGCGATGGTCACGGACCACAAAGCAAATCCCCCTAATGTTATGTGACTCGGGGTTGGGGGATTTGTCCGTCAGCCTCAGCCCCCTCATCGCCATCTCCCGCTTCCCTGTCGGAGCTTTTGACAGCCGTAGCAACTGAGACATTTTCTTTCTCTTTGGATTTGTCTCCTTCATGCTTCACATTCCCCACTGTGCTGTCGGTTCCGTCCGGCCCATCAGTCTTGCTCTAAAATTAGTTTTACCTCTTGTGTTTGTCTTATCTGAGGTTCTCATTACTTGAATCTCACTCGCTTGCACTTTACGGCTTATCATATTTCCCACTTGGCCACCTTCACGGTGCGTCCTCATCATCTGTCTTCCTCACATCCCATGCCTTCACCAGCCTGGGTCTCTCACTGCACCTACCCTTCATGGCTGTCTTGTTCCTAATACATGGCATCTACTTTGGATTTTTTACCAAGGCACATTTTTTTTTTTATTCTTGTTTTGTTTGGGAACTTTTGTCCCCTCTCAATGATTCACTTTATTTTCTTTCTTTCTCCTCATTTTCCCAAACATCTCATTCTCCAGGTTTATGGAGACCAGCTTGCTAAACGTCCTTTTCACTCCCTGTGCCTCTATGGTCTTCCCTCAGTTACAAAGTGGTTAAAAAGTGAGGTTAGCATTCCCCATTAAATTAAAAGTAGTTGTTTCAGAGATCATAAAAGACTGTGTGTCTAGTTTGTCCCAAATCCCTTGGGGTTGCTGTAGTAATGGGGACAACATCCAGGGAGACAATGGCTCCATCCATGGTGTGGTCATCTGCTCCTTGCTCAATGAGAAATGCATTTCTGAGGCAGACAGAGTGCCAAGATCTTCTCTGCCCAGATTCCTCAGGTCTCCAGTCTTTCAGCCTGGTGAGTTTCCTCCAGAGTTTGCAGGAGAAAGTGTAGGACTCATAAAAACAATGAGGGATGCAGAATTGGAGCATTCAGGAAGTTTCCAGAATCTTCAGGACAGCACTTTTCCTCACCTCTCAGAACAAAGCTCTGCCTCTGGGCACCAGCATGGTCTGGGACAGAAAGTAGCCTTTTCTCTTCTCCCTGAGGGTGTCACCCATATCTTGCCCTAGACTCTCTCAGGTCTTCTCTTGAGAATCACATAAAATAACAGAATAAGCATCTCGTGTTAGGGGCTCAAGTTCTGTGGTCAGAACACTGACTCCATTAGCTTATGGCTTCTTAGACTTGCTAAGCTCTATCCAGGATTCTGTCATGTGAAACAGGAATGATAACAAATCATGGGAGGAAATGAGATTATTGTTACAAACATCTAAGTAAGATAGTATGAAAGATGAGTTCTCTTTACTAGAAAAGTGAGGATGACTGTTCATCTGCATAACATCTATAAACAGCTGTTGACTGAGTATTGTATTCTAAACACTTCACATAGGTTGAGTCGCTTTATCTTCATGAGAGTCCACCAGATGGGCACCTTACTACCTCCACCTTATAGCACGCCTAAGGCTGCAGGTGGATATGTGGGTGCATCAGGAGCCAAGGAAGCTTTGTGAGTTGAGAACCATCACTCTTAGTCACTCTGTTCTTGGCCCCTCACCTTCTCCCCATCCAAAACCAGTACTAGATTTGGCAAGAACCCTGGCAAAGATGGCCATTTTTGTCTTTTCTACATTACTTGGTTCAAATACTCTGCTTTTGTCAGAATATTTGCCCCCTGATAGACACACTTGAAATGATTATGAGTCTATTATCAAATTCTTATTAACTCATTATAGGATTGTTAAGAAACCATATTGCCTAAATTAAACACACCAACCTTTATTCATTTGCAATCTTTGAATCCCATTTGCTTCCTGAATAATAAGTTATGTGATCAGGTTGACAAATCATATTACTTACTAGTTGCAGTTTCTCCCAGTGTGCAGGATTAATATCATTGTGTCACACAAAGTTATGAACTGATAGAATTAAACCACTTTGTGCATAGTTTAAGGCTTTGCATGGATTCTTCTGCTCTCAGTAAACATTTTTTAAGTATCCAAATTAAGAAGTACTATAGATAAAGTCACCCAAAATATTGCCTATGTTAATCAATCATATATGTACTTGCTACAAGTAACAGAAAATTAGCTAGAATTAATTTAAACCAAAAGGAGGGAAAGGAAAGACTGGTTGCACTATGTCTGCAAGAATATGGAGCAACTGAAATTGTCATTAATAGAACAGTCACTGCTGAAAGCAGGAAAGTAGCATAGCAGTTTCTTAAATGTTAAACATACAGTTGCACACAACCAAAATTTCCACTTTTAAGCACTTCCTACGACAAATGAAAGCCTGTGTCTATGTACAAATTTACACCCAAGTATTCTTGACAAGCTTATTCATTGTAGTCAAAAACTAAAAAATAAAAAAAAACGAAAAACAGCCTCCAATAGCAGGGGAGTAAACTATGGAATACTTACTCAGGTAGAAAAAAAAATAGTAAGTTATTGATACATTGAAAAACATACACTCTCAAAATTATTCTGGGTGAAAGAAGTCAAATAAAAAAGTGCATAGTATATATTCCATGCATATAAAATTGTAGAAATTGAAAAACCACTTGATAATGACAAGTAACAAATCAGTGGTTGTCTGAGGGCTGGCAAGACAAGGAAAGGATTATGCAGGGGCTTGAGAAAGCTTTTAATAGTTATAGATTTGTTCATTACCATGGTTGTGATTTAACAAGTATATATTCCTCAAATTGTACCTCTAAAACATGTATAGGTTATTATATGCCAATATATCTTTAAGTTGAAAAGATGAGGACAGATATTAGATCACAGAAGTAATATGCTTCATATCAAAGAACAGATAAAAATCAGGGCTAAGCAGTTAAGTGAAATGAATCAGACACACAAGCTTAAATATTGAATGCTTTGTCCTGTATGAGTAACCATATTGTAAATAAAGAGCAAAATAAAAGACAGACCATAGGAACTAAGGAGACAGCTCTTTCTCAAATGGGTGGGGGGAAGAGGAAGAGAGAGAATAAAGGGGAGAGGCAAAAGAGGAATATGGTGTGTTGTGTCCATGCACCAAGGCCACACAAGGACTGTAAACATTATGTGCTGAGGACAGGTATTAATTTAAAAATTTGCGATTAGGTAGAAACAGGGATCCTAAAACCAGGTTTTCAACTCTCTTCTAACCCCTGGGTAATCCCAGAAAGCTGATGTCATTCAACAGCTGATGTCACACAGTAGCACACTTGCTAACTAGCAGCTCTCGATGAGCTACTAAGAGTTCTGTCAAAGAAGGATCCAGTCCCAAAAAGATCAAAGATATACTCTGCATGGCCAACTCCTGTGCCCCACTCTCCCTCAACACAAAATAAGAGAGGTGGCAGGGGGAAGGGAGGAGGTGAGTAGTGATTGGCCCTGTTTGGGGTCAGGGGTTGCTTCTGTTTCCAAAATAAACAGAAGCCTGAACACAGTCACAGGAGGGAATCATTGCAAGCCAAGATGATACTGCCATTTTTGTCTGTTCCAGTCTCTTTCAAGAGGCTATTATATATATATATATATATATATATATATATATATATATATATATATATATATATATATATATATATTTGCAAGTTTTGTTTTCATTTACATGAATTCATATGAATAACAAGAAGTATGTTCACCTACGACTACTGAATGGTCCATTTTTATGTCCGGCTGGAAGGATGTTTTTATGTCACTTAAAAATGGACTAAGGAAGTTTATTCCCTATGAGGCCCCAAGCCAAAGCTGACAAATGAGTAGCACACAGTGTTTCCCCTCTTCTTTCCACACCCAAGGCTGACATCTAATAAATCAAAGTACTCCTTCACCCCCAAACATGCACAAAATCTCAGCATGCTCCTGCACCCTGTTCCCCAGGCAGCCTTTACCAATACAGCCAGCTGCCATCTTTTTCACAAGTAGCTTCTCATTTTGCTTTGGCTGGGGCTGCCTTGGATCCATTCTTTGAGGTATCTCCCTCCTTTCTCAGTGTCTCTTCTCACTTCTCACTGATCCACATTCATCCCTCAATTTTTTGCCTATTTAAGGATTCTGGTGCATGTCCCCTCGCAGTCATCAGCAAGAGATGCAGCAAGACTTTGATCTAGTTATGTAAGCTCTCTGTGCCATTGTCTCTTTGTCTGTAAACTGGGAAGATTCAAAATTCGTATCTGTAATGCTGGTACAGTGATCAAAGCAGATTCACAGTCATGTGTTGCTTAACAGCAGTGATGCAACAATGTCATCACTGTTCAAATATCTTAGGAGGTTACAGACTCAGGTGACATACCCTACCGCACAGACAGTAGGTTAAGTACAGCCACATATTCAGTCCGTCACTCCCTGAAAAATCATTGTGTGGTGTGAGACTAGACACGCAGTACATGTACACATCTGACACACAGCACGTGCTCCATAAATGCTGAGTTTTATTCTTATGCTGGCTCACTTTGGCCTTCCCCTTCCATCCCATCAACACTTACTGATCCTATGTACTATACTTCTTTATCATTTATATTTTATCAGATACTTGAATCAATTTAGATTGGAAACTTATGATTATCCCATGTTCTTCACATTAGTGGCAATATTTTTAATTTGAACATATCTCTGACACCTCCAATTATAGAGTTACAAAGATGTGCATTGTGGATACTAACAGGGATAAGCTTTTGCAGATGTGAATGACTTCAAGTAACCCCTAACCACCTGTTAATACACTATGCTGATTCAGGATGCATTACACTGGTAGTCATCGTGTTCATCCTATGTTGCTGTGTAAATCATTCCCACACACTTAGCAGCTAAGAAGATGCATATTTATTAACTTAATTTTTGTTGGGCAAACACAGCTTACGTGGATCTTTGGCTGACTGCCTCACAAGACTGCAGTCAAGGCGTAGGGAGAAGCATGTTTTCATCTGGAAGCCCAACTGGAAAAGAATCTGGTTCCAAATCCATTTTGGTTGTTGACAGAATTAATTTTCTTATGGATGCATGACAAAGGCCCTTGGTCTCTTTTTATTTTAATTTATTTTAAAGAGACAAGAAAAATAATAACTAAGACATTAGAAATAATACACAATTTTTTTTAAAAAAGGAGGTGATAGATATTCAACAGTGGTTGTTTCACTGCACATTGTGTTCTTCAAAGCAGTTGCTCAGATTACCAGATATAAGCATGTAAAATTGATCAAAGTAAAAATTTTAAGCATTAACTGTTACCTTCAAAAAACCATTAGAAATTACTGTGGAAGACCACCTGAGCAGCTCTCCTTGAAAGAAGAGAGATTATATTCATTTTGGCTGAGCGTGACCCTATTTCCTTATATTGGTGTGTACAGAGATGGCTAGAATGTCTCTTTATCCTTTCAATTGGACTTAAGCCATGTATATTGATCTAGCCAATGTGCTGGTGGTAATTTTTTGAAGATGGCATGCGTGTTTCCCTGATAACCCACCCCTGCTACTCTCCAATATGAGCCGGGCTGAGACAGGATGAAGAGCCAGTGCTCCATGCTGTTGGCTGGGATCAAGCCTCAAGATAGAGGCTATGACTTCCTGGGGCTTGAAAGATTACACATCAGAGCTGAAGCACCAGACTCTCACCATTAGGTCCTATCTCAGTATCATAATTTGGATTATTCTCTCTGCATATGACAGAGGTAAATGCAGACCACCCACCTAGCCCAGCTCACAGTAATCACCTACTTCCCACAGTTCTCTTCCTCAAGCCACTGCTCCTTCTCAGCTGAATAAAACCCAGGTGTGGCCCTGGGTCACTCTCTTGGTTCTGGAAAGCCATCTTTGGGGCTGGACTTAGGGCTCCTTGGCTCCCCAATAATTATAAATATGTTTTAGTGTCTTTACTTTTGCTGTGGGTTGCACTGGAATTGATAGATTGGAATTAACTTGGTGGGGTTCCAATAACATAACTCTGGGATTACAAATTGACTTCTTGGACCAACATGAGAACCTGGAGGGGCCTCCTACAATTACTAGAACAGTTATCTTAGCTGTCCTTTGTATATACATACATGATTTTCCCCTTTCTTTTTTTTCCTATCTTTTCTCCTTTCCATCATCCCAATTATTTATTCCTCAATCTCAGTTTCTTTCCCTTTTACTGTATCAATTGTACCTTTCAGATTTTATTTACTCTTTCAGGTTACTACACTAGGGAAATAATACAATGCTTGCACATGTGTGTCTTAATTTATTTCATTTATGAGTATGGCCTCTAGTTACATTCATTTACCTACAAAAGCCTCAGGTTTATCTTTCTTTATAGCTGAGTAATAATCCATTGTATAAAAATACATCTTTTTTAATCAGTTCCTCTGTTGATGGGCCTTTGGGTTGTTTTCAAGATGTGGCTATGACATTCCTTTCTGCTATAAAGATGGGTGCACATATATTGCTGTGCTATGATGTTTTCATTCTTCTGGAAAAATACACACATTTGGGGGTTAAAATTTCTTAAAGGCAGGGGATTGCATGGAGTCTGCCTGGATGTAGAGTTGATGGGGGACGTCTGAGGATTTTACCTGTCCTGTGAAGAGTGGAAATGAAGAGGTAAGGGAGATCTCAAGCCTTTGAATCCAAGTCATCAAACAGTCACTTCCTTACTCCTAAAAACTGTTCAAGATGCTCTTTAGGACAAAGATGAAAAAACCTGGAACCTGACCTAAGATGACCTTTGAGAAGCTGGTAGAATAGACCTTGGATGAATAGATCTTGAGGGGAAAGATTGGTGCTTCGCAGACCTAGATTATAAGCCAAAGTGCTCTCAGCATCTGCAGAACAGAAAGGAATTACTTCTGCATTCCACTGGGACTGGCATACAAGGTGTGATGTGGTCCACCAAGACTCCTGGTTATAACCAACAGACTTCTATTTCCCATGCTCTAGGCTGCCTAAATTCTTACAGTACCTACTCGTGGGTGACAGATTTGAGCATGCTCCTGTCTCCTTCTCTGAAGACCTTCAATAATGTTCATTCTCTTTCCAAAAACATGGCATCATCATATTGGGCTCTGTGTACATCAGGCAATGAGCCTTTGCATGCTATCTCTCTCTCTCTCTCTCTCTCTCTCTCTCTCTCTCTCTCTCTCTCTCTCTCTTCCTGCCTCTTTCTCTTCCTCCCTCTCCTTTTTCCTCTCTTCCTCTCTCCCTTCCCTTTTTCTATCCTATTTCAGTCTTCCACATGACTAACAATACTTTTACAATACTTTTAACAATTTTCTGACTGCTAGCAGATTTATTTTATACATTTCTAATTTTCTATGGGCTCCATGGGTTACTTATCAATGTAAAGAAGATATATTAGTTTCCTGTGGCTACTGTAACAAATTTCCATAAACTTAGTGATTTAAAATCATGCACATTTATCTTCTTATAGTCCTGAAGATTGCAAGTCTGAAATCAGTTTCTCTGGGACCACATGAAGGTACTGATACAACCATGATCCCTACAGAAGCTGTACAGAGAGGAGAATCCCTTTAGTTGCCTTTTCCACTCTGAGCCTGCATCTCTGACAGTTCTGGGTTTATGGCTCATTTTTTCCATCTGCAAAGTTAGCATCTTCGAATTTCTCTCAGCTGAGGTCTTTATGTTACCTTCTCTCTTCTTTGCTGTAAATCTTTCTCTACATTCTTCCATACTCCTATAAAGATTCTTGTGACTGCATTTAGAGTGCACCCATGTGATCCAGGATAATCTCCCTATCTCAAGATCCTTAACTAAATCCCATTGGTAAAGTCCCTTTTGCTTATAAGGTATCATTCATCAGCCACAGAGGCTTGAACTTTGATGTCCTTGAGGATCATCATTCAACCTACCACAGAGTGACTCATGAGCCTTCCTCTGACCCTCTGGAGCAATAACAGGGGCTGAGAACAAGAAATCTATTGATTGGCTATGAAGCAACAGTAATGTGGAGAACAGAATCTCCCAGGGCTTTCCCAGCTCTGCTTTAAAACCCACAGAACATTTTCCATTTGAAAAAGATAGAGAGAAGGGGATGGGAGGGAAGGGAAAGGAATTTTTTAAAAATTGAAAGAAGAAATAAAAAACAAAGCTTTTGCAAATGGAAAGCAGAACAGGAGTTGGAAGTAGCTGGAAGGAATGAGAGGAGAAGGATGAAAAAAATTAAGATGTGTTTTGTACAACCGTTCCCCCCATAAGTGCAATCATATGTACTGCAAATGCATGCTAAGACAAAAAAAATTTAGACTCACAGAACAGATATGCTGCACTTAAGAAGACCCACACAATTCCAGGTATAAAATAAAAAAATCTAAAAGTTGAAGATCCATAGCCATTATCTAGCACCACCCTTCACCTTAGAAAAGAAGACTCCAGAGTGTAGATGATAAAAATCACTTCCTTAAGATCATTTGAAGGAGGGCCAGCCAAATAGCTCAGCAGACTAACGCTCCTGCAAGGAGGCACAGGGGCCAGTGGCTCAATCCCAGCCTGTCATGCAGGCCCTGCCCCTGGGGCGCGCTGAGGCAGTGATTAAGACTGGTCATGGTGGTGCAGGCCTGTAATCCCAGCACTTGGGAGGCTGTAAACAGGCAGATCATTACAAGTCTGATCTAGTAGTGAGACCCTGACCACCCTGTAGACCCTTCCCTAAAATATCAAAACAAACAAACAAACAAATTCATATGAAGGGTTTGGGAGGTTTTGAGAAAAGAAGTTCATCCCAGTTTTTTTTTTTCCATGATTCCATACTGCCTCTCCCCTAGGATAGTCAGAAGGTTTTCAGAATATCTATCCCACTAGACTAGAGGCTTCATGAAAGTGGGGTTAGAAAACCTTCTACTTAGGCTCAACGTTGATATTTTAGACTTTGTAAACCACACAGTCTGTCTTACCCATTCAACTTTACTACTGTCCCAGCAAAGCAGCTACATATAGGTATAAATAGCTATGGCTGTGTTCCAATGAAAGCTTACTGACATGAACAGGTGGTGGGCCAAATGTGGTGTGGAGGCCATGATTTTCTGGCTCCTGTAAAAGATAGCACAAGCTAAAATTAATAAGTAATCCCTGTAGGCTAAGGTCTTGACTTGTATTGTCTCATTTAATCCTTACAATTTACATGAAATAAATATTCTATAGTCCCCATTTTTTCAAACAAAATCACTAAAATTTTTAGTATGTTAAAATAAAACTGGCTGCAAAACCTTCTGTAAAGCCTATATTAATAACAAATAAGTACAAAATCATTTCTATAATGAATCTTTGTAACTCAAAAGTTCCATTCGCTATCTTTTTTTTTTTTTTCCACAAAAACACTTTTCATTTGAGGCAAAGAGACATTGGGCTAATAGGATTACACTTGCAAGGAGTCAAAAAATTAGCCATTAGTAACAATATTTTGATTTTGTAGAAGTTGCTTCTCTTTGGTCAGAAAAGGGTGCTCAGGTTGTGCCTTCCCCAGCAGGACATGATAAAAGGCAAAGAAAAGATACTTCATCTACCAATACTGCTCTTCACACCAGGTATCAGGTTAACAGGCCTTCAGTGCTTTGTCTCTAGGTTGCTGCCCACTGCCAAGCTACATGGGCCACACTACACTTGCACGAACAAATGAGGGAGGAAAAACAGGTGCAAGACACTGAGGAACAGCATGCATCCACAGCTTCAAAACTCTGCGTGGAAAGGGTAACCCTTGAGGTTGGCACAGCTCCCCAGGGCACAGGCCCTCCGGTTCCTGTTGTAGCTGAGTAAGGTTGCCATGTCCCTGCTGCTCGGCTCAAAGTCAAAGACCCGGAAGTAAGCAGCAATGCTGGTTGGTGTCACAAATTTGGGGGTTGCTACCAAATTCCTCTACATGGAGAAATGGATTAGCATCTGGGCAGTAGTTTTATTGTACTTCGTTGCAATTGTCTTAATCCTGGGATCTTCCAGGGTGGAAGGGTCTTCTGGCTTAGCACAGGGCCTGTCAGGAGAACTGAGGTGACAGTAAGCAGTCACCACAAAGCCTTTGGATGGCAGGACTGGATCAGCTTCTCCTGAGTTAGGTATGAGTGGCATTCGATCTGATTAATAGCTGGCTTATACTTTAAGCCAGGCTTGTTTAAGATCCTCTTGATCTGAAGATGATTGAAGCTGGAGATGCCAACTGCTTTCAGCAGCCCTCCATCCACCAGATCTTCCATGGCCATCCAGGTGTCCACAAAATCTGTGTCACTGGGAATCACATTACCTCTTGCATCCAATGGGAAATAGCTCCATGCTGGATGCCTGTGGGCCAGTGGAAAAGGTAGAAGTCCAAGTAGTCCAGTTGCAGGTCAGTGAGAGGCTTCTGGAAGGCTCGTTTCACCAGGCTCTTGTCAGGAATGTGTACCACAGCTTGCTGACAATGAAGAGCTCCTGGCACTTCACCACCCCCTCCTTGAGTTTCTCGTGCAGGGCCACCCCCACTTCCTTCTCATTCTGGTACACCTGGGCACAGTCGATGTGGCAGTACCTGAGGTCAATTGCTACCTTCACGACCTAAGTCACCTGGCCTGGAGGTGACTTCCAAGTGCCCAGCCCCACGATGGGTACCTTGGCACTGGTGTAGAATTCGACATGGCTGGCCATGGCTGCAGTGCGGTACAGAGGGCTGCACACCGCTTAACTGCCGCGGTGCAGGCATGTGGCTATAAAATCCCACTTGCCATCCTTAAATTGTCCGACTAGCACTGTGAAATACAAACACTGAAATCTCAATGGTATGAAAGCCAAAGGTCACTCTTGGTCCAAAGGTCAGAGTCCAACTGATTAGCAGGAATAAGAGCAGATCAATCAGTCAAATATCGCAACATACAGCAGTACCTTAGAGTGAACGTTTAAGTCCCAGTCACATGTTAGGTGATTTAGTGATGCTGTGGTACACCATCTAATAATAACTTCCCATCAGCTAAGTCAGAATCAACCCAAGGGCCCTTCAAATGATGAGTGGATAAAGAAATGCAGCACATATATATAGTGGTGGAACGCTAGTCATAAGGAGGATAAACTGCCATTAGTTTCAATTAGCAATAATCACATCTCTGATAAACCTCACTGGCTATGATACTGCCACTGTGCAAAGCTCTACTGTCCTTGGTGACAACACAAAGAGCCTGGTAGAGGTTAAGTGAAATAAGCCATGCACAAAAATACTGCTTGTTAAAAAAAAGCGTAAGTTTTAACTATTCCTGTCAATAAACCACTAGAAACTAGCAGCTCAGTTTTCTTAGACATCCTGCGTATGTATTATTTTTCTTCCTTCTTTTTCTCCTTGCTGTCATCCCGGATGTTCTTTCCTTTTGAGTAGTTTCTTTCCCTTTCCTCTTCTTTACTCTTACAAAGGTAAAAATATCTATTTCACCTTTCAGGTTTTATTTCCTCTTTCAGGTTTTTGCCCTCAGACCAAACAATGTTTGCACAAGAAAGTCTGACTTTAGTTGCATGCAGTTACATATAAAAGCCTCAAGTTGATTTCTTTTTTATTTACCTTCTTATATCTGGCAATCCCAACAAGCACCCTGATGACAAAATGCAACACAACAACCACTGCCAAATAAACATCATGCTGTTTTTTGAAATTCTGCATCATGTCTGCTTATTATTTTTTACAAAATGGTAAAAGAAAAAGAAACATTAGAAATGATGCAGAATTTCACTAAACAAAATAATGGGAATTTGACAATGACTATTACCATCAAACTAGTTGTCTGAATAACAAGTAAAACATGTAAACTTGGTTCTTTAAAAAAGCTATAGCAAATTAAAGAGAAGAAAAAATATTTAAGCATTAACCGCTCCTTTTAATAGACCAGCAGAAATCAGCCCTGTGATTATCCAAGCTACCCTGTATATATATATGAATGTCTTTTTCCCTCTTTCTATTGTCCTTTTCCTCATTCCAGTTTTTCCTTCTCACTAAGCAGATTCTTTCCCTTTCACACTATTTATTGTACCTTTCAGATTTATTTATTTACTCTTTCAGGTTCTTATACTAGTGAGACAATACAATGTTTACATAGGCAAGTCTAATGTATTTCACTAACCAGTATGGTCTCCAGTTGCATCCATTTGCCTACAAAAGCCTTTAGTTTACCTGGTTTTTTTGTTTGTTTGTTTGTTTCTTTGTTTGCATTTATCTGTTTTTTATAGCTAAGTAATACTCCATGGTCTAAAAACACCACATCTTTTTTTATACATTCCTCAGTAGATAAACATTTGGATTGCTTCTAAGAGGTAGCTACAACAAATTCAAAGACTATAAACACAGGTGCATATATATCACTGTGGTATTATACTTTCAGTTCATTTGGAAAAATACCTAGGAAGGGAACAGCTACATTGAATGACACCTCCAGTGTAGATTTTTGAGGAATCTTCACACTGATTTCTATAGTACCTGTCCAATCCGCATTCCCGCCAACACTGGAGAAGGAATCCTTTTTTCCTGACAGACCCTCTAGGATTTGTTATTGGTTGACTACTTCATGATACCCATTTTTTCTGTGGAGAGAAGGAATCTCAATGTGGTTTTAATTTGCATTTCTGGAGACCACTGATGTTGAAAGTTTGTCGGTATATTAATTTTCCATTTGTATTTCTTCAGGTGTGAAGCATACTTTCATCTCAGATGCCCATTTCTAGGAGTGGATCTTTAAATTTCAGAGGTCATACATATTTTTTTAATTTATTTTATCTTATTGAGAAACAAATAGCAATGAAACAGTTTCAAAGCTGATTAATAGGACAGTTTCAATAATTGATACATTGTACATTGTTAGCTTCTTAGTTATTCATAGTAAAAGAAGCAGACAGGATATCCTGTCCAAACACTATTAGTACAAATCTTTCTACTCATCGAATTAAGTGAGAGTAGCTGTATATCTATCCTATTCTGTATGTACAAATACAAAATGGTCCTTCCTTTGTATCCCTTTTCTTTGTTTAGTCCTGTCAGAGATGGGCATTCTATTGTCATTAAATTATTATAGGTGCGTGAATTCAGCGAAATGATCAAACACAGTCCAGCAGCCCACAATAGTAGTGGGTTATCTGCAGAAGTTGTTGACTAGAGCTTTTCACAGCTTAGCATATTAATATTGATTTACATTATATACCTTGTTTTTATACTTTTCTACTGGTTGGTTAAGGCCAAGATAAAGCAAGACCTATATAACAAGAAATGTAACCTTTGTATCTGATAAGGTCAGTGACGTACCCTCAGTGTAACCCTGTACCACACTTTGTAGATCCTTTGCCAGTGTCAGCCCTGTAAATGTGTCACAGCCATTTCTTGATCAATTTGCTCTCTGTGAAAGCCTGAGAGAATATATTCTCTCCATGTGACTCTTCTTAGGCACACTTTACATCATGATCACTTTCCTCTGTGGTCCCATAATCTCCATGACCAGAAAATTTGGGACACAACTGAGTTACATGATGTTACAGTACAGGTTCTCCTATGTCCTGAGTTCTCACTGTCCTTGAAAATCTAGGGCTAAAGAGTTGGCTGACCTTGCAGCCCTTCCTTTTCTCTAACTTTTGATCTGCAAACTTAGGTTGTTAACCATCCAGAAGAGAAGCTGATTATTACCCTGAAACATATACATTTCAGTTTACCCTAACTATTGAAGTAAAATTCATATTAGGCATAACATGGAGCAGGAATTTTCCATCAATTATTGATATATTCAACTTTAAGTCCCTACAGAATATGAAGAAAAAAATAATTTCAAAAATAGGAATAAACATATTTTATACAGAAATTTAGAAATCTAACCATATACAGTATTGTAGCAGGACAGTCCTGTGACATTTTTTTCTTGTGTCTTTTTTTCATTTATTATCCTTAATTTAAAAAAGAAAAAAATAATTTTTATTTCAGAGACAGTATGGAAATAATTGGTATGTCATGAGAAGAAGTGCATATTTAGAAGACCAGAATGATAGGCATTCCAAGTGTGACCTTTCCATTACATATTGCTATCTTCAATGCAGTTGCTTGACTCACAGGTATCAGCATGTATACTTAGGGTGAGAATCCTACCAATTAACTGCTAGTTTCAAAGACTTGCTGCTGTTTCTCAGGATCATTGCCTTACCCATCTAGTGCATATAAATGTATGGCTTTGCCTCTGTCATGTTTCCCAGCTTTTCTCCTTTCCCTCTCCTCATTGTCCAATCCTTAAGTTCTCGCTTTCCTTTTAATTGTGTCATACCTTTCTATTCCTATTTCTTCTTTTGAGTCTTATAATAGGAAAGCAATATGATATTTACACATGTGGGTCTGGTTTATTTAGCTTATGGCCTTATTTCATTTTAATATTTTATGTGTTCTACACAGAAATCCTCTGTCTGAGGGCTGTTGTTCCAATTCTATTTTTTTGTTAATTTTGTTAAGAAGCAAATAGCAACGAGACAGTTTCAAAACAGGTTAGTAGGACAGTCCATATTGTTGTCTTCATAGTAATTATTCATAGTACAAAATACAGACATGATATCCTGTCCAAACACTATTAGCATTAATCTTTGTTCTCAATGAATAAATAGAAAGTAGATTTATATCTATTCTATTTTGTATGTACAGATATATAATATATAAACATATATATATATATATATATATATATATATATATATATATATATATCACTAAAAAATGGTCCTTCAATTATATCAGCTTTTTGTTTAGTTTTTCAGAAAAAGATATTTCATTACCATTTAAATATTGTAGATGCATGAATTCAGCAAAATAATCCAATATAGTCCAGTACTCCATGATAATAGTGGGTTATCCGCAGGACTGGTAAAGTCAGAAGTTGTTCACTTGAACATTTTATAGCTCAGCATATTAATATGGCTTTACTTTTTTGTACCTTGTTTTTATACTTTTCTGCTGGATGGTTAAGACCAAGATAAAGGAGACCTATATAACAAGAAACATAACTTTTGTCAAATCCCCTCAGGATTTATCCTGAAACCCTGTACCGCAGTTTATGATCCTTTGTCAGTGTCATCCATGTGGATGAGTCATGGCCATTGCTTGACCAATTTGCTCTCTGCGAAAGCCTGAAAGAATGTTTTCTCTCCATGTGACTCTCCTTAGACACACTCTACATCACTGATCACTTTCCTCTGTGGCTCCATAATCTCCTTGATCAAAAAATTTGAGATATTACTGAGTTACTGGATGTTACAGTATAGGTTCTTCTATGTACTGAGTTCTCACTGACCATGATAGGCTAAGGCCAAAATGTTGGCTGCCTTTGCAGCCTTTTTTTCTCTAATTTTTGGTCTGCAAACTTTAGTTATTAGCCTTCCAGAAGAGAAACTTAATGATATTGTTATTCTAATACATAGGCAGTGGAGCTTAACCTCACTATCTATCTGAATATCAAACATCTTACATATAACTTAGAACAGGTATTTACCATCAAGTACTGATATATTAAACTCTCAATTCCTGAAGAATGTGAAAAGATAAACATTTTTAAAAATAGAAGTAAGCCGGGCGTGGTGGCGCATGCCTGTAATCCCAGCACTCGGGAGGCTGAGGCAGGAGGATTGTTGTGAGTTCGAGACCAGCCTGAGCTACAAAGTGAGCTCAAGGCCAGCCTGAACTGCATAGTGAGACCCTGTCTCAAAAAAAAAAAAAAAAAAAAAAAAGACAAAAAAAAAAAAAATAGAAGTAAACCTATATTTACACAGAAATTTAGAAACCTCACCTTGTATAGCATTGTAGCAGGACAGTCCTATGACATTTCTTCTCTTGTCTCTTGTTTTCATTTATCACCCTTTTTTTAAACAAATATTTAAGTGAAAGCCATTATAGCAGTAATTTATATGACGTTAGAAGCAGTACATATTTAGAAGACCAGAATGGTCCTAGTGTTACACATTGCTATCTTTAGTGCAGTTGCTTAGTTCACAGGTATTAGCATATATAGTTTGTTTGGGTGAGAATTCTACTGATTAACTGCTAGTTTCAAAGAGATGCTGAAGATTCTCAGGATAATTGCCTTAACCATCTTGTGCATATGAATATATGGTTTTGCCCCTGTCACATTTCCTAGCTTTTTCCCTTACCCTTGTTTTCCAATCCTCAAGTTCTTGCTTTCCTTTCAATTGTTTTAACTTTCTATTTTTATTTCTTCTTTTGAGTTCTTACACTAGGGGGACTATACGATATTTATACATGTGGGTCTGGTTTATTTCAATTGTATCTTCAACTGGCATCCACTTATATATGAAAGCATTTAGTTTATTATTCTTTGTAGCTGAATAATACTCCATTGTATAAAAATACGACATCTTTTTCATCAATTCCTCAGGTGATGGGCATTTTGGTTGCTTACAAGATTTGGCTATTACAAATTGTGCTGCTATAAACATAGGTGCACATATATCACTATGATATAACATTTTCAGTTCTTTTGGGAAAATTCCCAGTAGGTTGATAACTGGATTGAATGTTATTTCCAGTCCTACTTTCTTCAGGAGTCTCCACACTGATTTCCATAATGGTTGCATCAGTCTACATTCCCACCAATAGTGGAGTATGGTTCCTTTTTCCCCACAGCCCCTCCAAAATTTGTTGTTGGTTGATTTCCTTATGATACTGTTCTTTCTGGGGTAAGATGGTATCTCAGTGTTGTTTTATTTGCATTTCATGGATGGACAGTGATGTGGAGCATTTTTCCATATATTTACTATCTTTTAGAATTTCTTCTTCTGAGAAGTGCATGTTCATCTCGGATGCCCATTTCTGGACTGGGCCTTTAAATTTTGGGGCCCTAGTGTTTTTTAGTTCTTAATAAATTCTAGAGAGAAGATATTTGTCTTTGTGCTTATTAGTCTACATTTTAAATTTTGGGGGGGGGTTATCTTTTTACATTGTTGGCAATTTCTTTTTATGTGCAAAAACTTCTCAATAAAAGTGGTCCCTGTTGTTAATTCTTTCCAGTACTGCCCGAGCAATTTGATTTTTTGTTCAGGAACTGTTTATCTACCCTTATGCCTTCAAGAGTTCCTCCTACTTTCTCTTCCAAGTAATTGTTTCTGTTTTAATGTTTAGATCTTTATTCCATTTTGACTTTAGCTTAGTGAATCGTGGTAGATCTGGGTCAAGTTGTAGCTTTTGGCATATAGAATATAGAAAGCCAGTTGTTCCAGCACCATTTGTTAAAGAAGCTATCTTTCTTCCAGTAAGCATGGTTGGCCCCTTTGTCAAAGATCAGGTGCCTGAGTGTGTTCGTAGAGGCTTCTGCATCTTCTATTCCATTGATCCTTGGGTCTGTTTTTTGCAAATTCCATGCTGATTTTATCATATTAACTTTGTAGTATAATTTCAAGTCAGGAATTGTAATGTCTCCTGACTTGTCTTTGTTGCTCAGGATTGCTTTTTCTAGTCTAGTTCTTTTCTAGTTCCAAATAAATTTTAGGAATTTCTCTAGGTCTGGGAGGTATGTTGGTGATAATTTGATAGGGATTGCATTAAATATGTACAACAATTTTGGGAGTATGGCCATCTTCACAATGTTTGTTCTTCTTATCCAGGAGCAGGGAATATCTCTCTATTTTCTGAAATCTTCTGCAATCTCTTTTATCAGAATACTGTAATTTTCCATGAAAAGATCTTTGACTTCTTTAGTTAGATGAATTCCAAGGTATTTCATTTTTCACAGTGCTATTGTAAAACGCATTGTTTCTCTAATTTCCCTCTCAGTGTGTTTGTTATTTGTATAGAGGAATGCTACTGACTTTTGGGTATTCATTTTGTATCCTGCTATGCTACCTAATTTGTGCATTAATTTTAGTACCTTCTTGGTGAAGCTTTTTGGATCTTCTGCGTTAATATAATATCATCTGCAAATAATGATAGTTTAACTTCTTCTTTACCTATTCTTATTCCTTTTACTTCTTTCTCCTCTGTAATGGCTCTAGCTAATGGTTCCAGAACTGTATAGATTAGAAGGGGTCATAGAGGACAACCTTGTCTTGTACCAGATCTGAGAGTAAAAGATTTCAGATTTCCTGATTTAGAATTATGTTAGCCATTGGGATGTCATAGATGGCTTTTATCAGATTGAAGTAGAGGCCTTCTATTCCAATTTCCTGTAGGATACTGAACATGAATCAGTGTTGAACTTTGTCAAAATATTTTTCTGCATCAATTGAAATGATTGTGTGGTTTTTAGGTTTGGCTCTATTAATATACTGTATTACATTTATAGATTTTTGTATATTGAACTGTCCTTGCATCCTTGACATGAATCCTACCTGTTCATGGTGTATGATCTTCTTGATGATTTGCTGTATTCTATTTTTTAGGATTTTATTGAAGATTTTTGAATCTATGTTTATGAGGGAGAGTTCTCTTTTTTAGTTGTATATTTCTAATATCCAATAACACAATCTTAACGGGAGACCATAACACCCCCTTATCCCCAAAAGATAGGCCAAAGACACAAAAAATTAGCAAAGAAGTAGCAGAACTGAACCAGAGCTTGGAACAAATGAACTTTGGTATCAGCATAATACTTGTGTCCAAGAATAATTTTGGGAGCATTGCTGCCTTTTCAATTTTATTGAAGAGTTTAGGGAATATAACAATTAAATCTTCTATAAATTTGTTGTAGAATTTTGCTGTCAACCTATCAGGAACTGGACTTTTCAATGTCAGTAGGTTTTTATTACATTTTGTATTTTATTGGCTGTTATTGGGTTATTGAGAGCTCTTATATTCAGTTTTGGAAATTTGTACCTCTCTAGGAATCTGTCCATTTCTTCTGTGACTTCCATTCTGTGAGAGTAAGGATTCTCAAAGTAGCAATTGATGATCTTTTGAATTTTCCACTGGGTCTGTGGTAATTTCACTGTGTTCATTCCCTATTGCCTATATTTGAGTTTTCTCTTTCCTCTTTTTGATAAGGTTAGCTAAGGGCTTATCAATTTTATTTAATCTTTCAAAAAACCAGTTTTTTGATTAGTTAATTATTTGAATTGTTTTTTTCATCTTGTTTGAAATAATGTTTCCTCTAATCGTTATGATTTCCTCCCATCTTTGGGCTCTGGGTTTGGTTTGCTTTTCGTTTTCCAGATGTTGGAGGTACAAATCAGGGTGTTTATTTGCTCCTAATGTGTGAATTCACAGCTATAAATTCTCAAGAACTGCTTTCATCGCATCCCGTAAATTCCGATAATTTGTGCTTGAATCTTCACTCAATTGTTGATATTTTTCAGTTTCTTGTTTAATTTCATCTGTGACCCTTTGGTTGCTGAGTAGGGTGTTTTTTCATTTCCATATATTTATGGGGTTTTTCTGGTTTCTTTTGTCGTTTACTTCAGTTTCATTGCAGTGTGGTCAGACAATATGCATGAGATAATTTATATTTTCTTGCACATACTTATAATGACCTATGGGCTAGTATGTGGTCTACTTTAGAAAATGACCCATGCGCAGCTGAAAAAAACATGCATTCAGATGTGGTTGTGTGGAACATTCTGTACGTGTCCACTAGGTCCATTTGTTCCAAGCTCTGGTTCAGTTCTGCTACTTCTTTGTGAATTCTTTGTATGTTCAACCTATCTTTTTGGCATAAGGGAGTATTAAGGTCTCCTGTTAAAATTGTGATATTGGGTATTAGATTTTTCATGTCCATTAAGATTTGTCTTGTATAGTTTGGTGCTTCCTTGTTTGATGCATACATATTTATGATTATTGCCTCTTCCTTTTGAATTTTTCCCCTAACCACTATATAGTGACCTTCTTTATTTCATTTAATTAGTCTTTGTTTGAAGTTTGTTTTTTTTTGTTTTGTTTTTTATTCTTCATTTGAAGTTTAGACTATTTTAGAACAGAATTGCTATCCCTGCCTTTTTCTCAGATCCTGGTGCATGTAGTATTGTTTTTCCATCCTTTGACTTTCAGTCTATGAATTTCTTCATGAGATAAAGAAATAGCACATTGTTAGATTTTGTTTCCTAATCCACTGTGCCAGTCTACTTCTTTTAATTGGTGAATTGAGTTCATTTACATTGATGATTATAATTGAACTGTATTGACTTATGATTGACATGTTATTTACCTGCTGTTGTTTAATTCTTTTTCTCCTGTGTTTAACTGTTTGCCCTATTTGGTGGGTTCCTTCAGTTCTCATACATGGAGTTCTGATCATTTTGGTCCATTTCTAGAGCATCTTCTAGTAGTCTGTGTAAGGCTGGCTTTGTCATCATGAAATTCTTTAGTTGTTCTTTGCCATGAAAGTATTCCACTTCTCCATCAAACTTGAAAGAGACTTTTTCAGTGTATAGTCATCTGGGCTGCAATTTGTTTTCATAAAGAACTTGAAGTACTCTGCTCCATGCTCTTCTTGACTTCATGGTGTGTGAACAGAAGTCTGCTATTATTCTGATGGGTTCTCCTTTAAATGTGATCTATTTCTTTTCCCTATATTCCAGTATATTGTTCTTGTGCTGAATTTCTGGGATCTTGACTATTATATGTCTTGGTGTTTCTAATTGGGTTGATGTTATTTGCAGCTCTGTATGCTTCACTTATCTGAATATCACATTGTTTCCTCATATTTGGGAAGTTTTATGCTTTTACTTCTGCCCATATTCTTTTTATATCATTTGTATTGACTCCTTTCTCATTGATGCCTATTAACCTTACATTATTCATCTTTGCATTGGCTTGCAGGTGATGAATTATTTTTTCCTTCATCCTACCTTTTTTTTATGACATCTTTCATTATTTTCTCATTAGCTGTGATGGCCTCTTCAAGATCTGAAACTCTATCTTCATTCACTCAGACGGTTTTGCAATCTTGTGATTGAGATTTCAAGTTCCTCTGTATCTCTTTGACCTGTTTCATGAGATCTATTTTTTTCCTATGTTGTTCATTCAAGGATTCTATTGTTGTTATCCTCCTCTAAGTTTTTGTCATTGTGTTCTTTTTTTTTTTATATTAAACTTTGTTTTATTGTCATTTATATTTACATAATTTTTTTTCCATTTATTTTTATTTTATTGAAATACAAATGTCAATCAGACAGTTTCAAAACACCATAACCATACAGAGTCGATGAAATAATACATTGCAAACTGTTTTCATAATGTTTTGGTATTGTACAAGGTGCATACATGATATTATATTTACAGGTATTTATGTAGCTGAATTATATCACAGATTCAATAAT
>PVKA01026488.1:0-31668 GCA_004027165.1 Ctenomys sociabilis | reverse complement strand
AACTGTTTTCATAATGTTTTGGTATTGTACAAGGTGCATACATGATATTATATTTACAGATATTATTTTAGCAGATATCTCTTATCAGTGAATTAAGAGTGTAGTTGCTTACTTATCTTATTTTTTTATACCTGAATTATATCAAAAATTCAATAATTATTTACCTAGTGGATGACCATAGTACTAAAAGCCGACATAACTGTTAAAGACCACTGAAGATGAATTTGTTGACACCGTGAAGATGAATTTGTTGATTTTGTTGATGCCAGAGAAATGAAGGCACAGAACATACTTGCTAGTTTAAGGAGAGTCGGGGGCAGCTACCTACCTCTAATTAGGTTTTCCATGCAAACCCTGAGTCTGTCTGAGTCTGCGCATTGTCTTTCTGGGCCTGTTTCCTAGAGGATGGATAGGATATATCAGGGCCGTCAAAAACAAGGAAATTCACTCCACCACCCCGGGCTCACTGTTTTGCTTCTCAGACATTTCATCAGACACCGTGCCCTTTCCCCTACTTTCCTTGGCGGCTCTGATCTGATTAAACTGGAATCTCAGGGCACTACAGGCAGGCTTCTGTGCTCCTTGTTTACCAAGCTCTGGAGGCTTTAAAATCAAAGATCTGCATTCAGCACCAGCAATCTCAAAGGCAAGACACAGAAAACAAGAGATTGGGCTCTGGAGAAACACAGTCACAAAAAATGTTGGTCTCTTGCCTTCTGTGGGAGCATTCTCATGCAAGTGAGAGAAAGAGCCTTAGATTGAAGTGGTCTAGGGCTCTTTTAGCCATCCCTGGTCCTTGCAGCTTACAACTCATGTACGCATGGGCCAGGTCACTTACCGTCCCACAGCTCAGGGTCCAGATCTTTCAAATGGACTAGTAATTCATATCAACTTCATAGAATGGTTGTAAGTACAGATTATGTAAGCTTAGAAACCAGTAGAGTCCTGGATGGAAGCTTCATTTGGGTTATTATGAAATGGACAAGGGCTCATTCCCAAAAACATGGACTTCTCTTCAGATCTGGTCTTGCCATAGAAACAGCTGTTTTACCCACTTCCAGATGCTAGACTTCACAAAAGCTTTTTACTTCAAGTTGTAAAATGTGCCAATCTGTGGGAGAAGATTGCTCCTATTCCTTAGTCATGGGAAGCTTGAGAATGCATTTTCTCTCTGATGAGAGAAGGATGGTGGCTTTCTGAGAGAGAAGAGAACAGACTTTGTGTGGGCTAGAAGAGCAGTCAAGAAGCTTGGGAACTTTGTAGTTTTTCTGCCCGAAGCCACTTTTCTTACAAAATTGCTTTTAAAAAACATTACTTTTGCAACAGCTCACTCTAGGTGTCTAAACTTTTAAAACCCCTAATAATCAATTTGACTCATCCATTTATTTACCTAATGCCTACTGCACACTTTTATTAATCTGTTCTTTCATTAAGGAACTGAATGACCAAAAAAATCTCAAAACAAAAATAAAAAATGCATGTTTTCATTAATGTCTTTTTTAGACACAACCTGTCATCTATTTCTCTAACAGTACTTATATTAATGCTTATATATACTAGATACAGTTTGGCCAGATGTGGAAGTACATATCTGTAGTCCTAGCATAGGGGAGGCTGAGACAAGAGGACTACAGCAAGTCCAAAGCCAGACTGAACTACATAGGGAGACTGTATCTCAAAAAAACTAAAGGAAAAAATACAGTTGTATTGATGGGATGATTTTGAGTTTCACTTTTAGCAAGCTGTCCCGCACAATCCCATGTGAACATTTAGGTACAGGCTTAATCATCCTACTTAGTTCCATCCATCTTCTCAGTAAAAGAAGGAACATGTGAGAATCTGAGCACTCTGGAACCTGGGTGTCAGAAAATGGGCACCTGAAAGGAGTGGATGGTGATTGGGGGGAAGACTGGGGACTCGCCAGGTCTGCAGGCTAATTTAAAAGGGCTGTGAGAAGCAGAGAGCGCAGGCTTGCTTCTGCCCAGGGAGGTCTAGGAAACGGAAGATTTAGGGTTAAAGATTAGATTTTGCAAAGAGGAAATCACTGCTGACCTTGATAAGAGGGGTTTCAATGAAGCGTGGAGGGGACTTAAATGGTCTACTACAGACAGGAGAAATAAGAATGGGTAACACTGAAATTTTAATGAATTTCCTACAGAGAAGAACACAAATTTGTTGGCACACTCATTCAGATATATAGAGTAAGAGAGCTTTATTAAGGATAGGACTGTACAAGAACAAGCTAATAACCAACTTACTAAAAAGGAAAAATTGAACACTAGATGAAAAGAGACAACTGTAGGAGAATGATCCTTGAAAGAAAGGAGGCCATATCTTCTGCATCAACCGTGACATTGGCCAGAATCCAGAGCAGGGTCTGTTCCTCTATGTGTGCCTACTCACCTGCTGGGAAAATGGAGCCGCTTTTGTTGGGTTGTTACTGTGTTCTCAGTGAAACAAGAGTGTAAGGGCTGGTGAAATAGCTCAGCAGACTAAGTGCCTGATTAAGGGAGTGTGGAGACTTGGTTCAATCCCCAGTACCGCCCCACCCCCTGGTGCACTGAGCTAGCAACCCAGTCAGGGCATGATGGCACAAACCTGTAATCCCAGCTCTGGGGACACTATAAACAGGAGGATCACTATGAATCTGAGCTGCATAGTGAGGCCTGTACCAAATATATAAAATGAAAAAAAAAAAGTGAAGGTAATCATGTGAGAGAGAAGGGATGAAGATGAGAGAGAGGTCGGGACACCTTCTCGGAAGTGGTAAAATGCAATAGAACTGCCAGTTTATGTGAGCGTCCATCCACTTGGGGTGTAGTTTGTAAATGTGAAATGAAGAAGTTTGCACAATGTTATGTTTTCTTTCAGTCATGTTTAGCCACTCAATGCAAGCATGGAACCAGTCAAGACTTAAGTTTAACCACAGCTGAAGGTTTGCTAGGTGAGATGAAATGAATAGCAAAGTATGAATAGCAATTGCCTGGACCTTGGGTAATCTGAGAATAAGGAAGGAAGAGGTCACGAGGAATGATAAATAATGAAAAAGTAGAGGAGGCAGAGGTGGGTCCAATGGGGGCACAGATAGGGAGATACTATAAAAGTGAGGTGGACTAGAAATGGTGGCACGCATCTTTAGTCACCACACAGGAAGCTGAGGTGGGATTATTACTCAATCCTACAAGTGTGGGCAACACAGATCTCATCTCAATTGAAAAAAAATGTGTTGAGCTGAGAAAAAAAGAAGCTGGACATTGAGATGCATGAAATTAAAATCTTGGAGGTGGTAAAATACAGTAGATATTATAAGGTCAAGATTATTACTATGGAAGTGAAGGGTGAAGTTTGGAAAACAAGAATGCTGATAGAACAGTAGCTAGGGGCCAGGGTGGGTAGATGGTCTTAGGTGGAGATGGGTGTCTCTTAGCCATGCTGGGCCAATTGGTGGTGGAGAGGAAGGCTTGATCTGTGCATAAATCTTTATGGATGGCAGGAAGTAGAGTAAAACTGTTAGTGGACTGGAAAACAGGTGCCCTGGGCAGCCCAGACAGATGGCATGGGCTTTAAGATAGTAGGTGCTTTTGAGGAGATGGGGAACAAAGATATTCTGAAGCATCAATGAAGAGCAAATCAGAGATGCACTTTATGCTAAGCACCAAAGTGCAGTGGGTGTTGATGGCCCTGTGGTGCAGGGAGGGAAAAGGCACAAGCATCACTGAAAGAGTGAAGGTTAAGGGGCAGCCAGATAGCTCGGTAGACTAACTTGCCTGGGTAGGCAGAATGCAGCATCCAGGGTTTGATCCCCAGCTTGCTTTGCTGGCCCTGTCCCCAGAGCACAATGAGATGGCAGCGACTGAGACTGGGTGTGGTAGCACATGCCTGTAATCCCAGGGATTGGGAGGCTGAAAACAGGAAAATCACTACGTCTTATCTTTGTACACCCAGTCCTAAATTCATAAAAAGAAAAAAAAGAGTGAAGGCTGACAGGGAAAAGGTAATGGGCATTTATTGGAAGAGAGAGAGGAAATGAAGGCTTTCACTCATGACAGAACTTTGAAAGGGCTTAGTGGAAGGGCGGAGCAACAGTGAAGTGGGGGACTGTTGGCAGAGAAATGTGCCAAAAGGTCTGGAGACAAAACTCTAAGGGTGATGGAAGACTTGGGAGTCCTGTACTCGTGGAGGCCTCTAGAGGTTCCCTATCTCCAGAAAACTCTGCCCCCTAACCCAGGAACCCTCTAGTTCTTTTTTGACCCTCCATAGAATCATATTAGAGAGGCTAGCTGAATATGCTAGTGAAAAAATTCATGGAGCTTAGGGAAGGGTGGTGCTATGTGAGGCAGGGAGGCAGGGTTTCCCTTAGGCCGGCAGGGAGGAGAGGGGGGGAAGTGGTCTTAAAAAGAACTGAGCTGTGTTATGTACATTTACCGACTCCCTATGGCGAGTGTAATCAGTACGTACTGCAGACCTGTACTATCATAGTAAAACTCAAAATTATAGGAAAAAGGAATATCAGATGGCAGTAACGTTTCCATTGAGAAACATAAAAGCAAAGCAGAAAGAGCAGCAGCTGGAGTCAAAAGACAGAGATGAGTTCCTAACCCAATTCTTATCAGCTATAGATCTCTAGGGGAAAAACTCCCACCTTTGTACATATCACTTACTTAAACTGACCCCATCCCCTACCCTGGTGGTGGGAATCAACTCAGAACCTTGAGTCCTTAATGCAAATCTTTCTTCCTTGGCAGACATTGAGCTTCACATGACAGTCACCTCTCTAGGGGGTCCTGTACCTCTGCTGCAACACTAATTGCAACTCATTTGGTAATAGTGTAAGGCTGTCCAAACATAAGATGGACAAAAAAAGAAAGATGGAGAAGAAAGATAAGAGAACTATACAGCAGATTCCATATGCCCCAATACTTAGCCCTTGGCTTAAGTGCCAACACTCCCAACCACTTGAGAAGCCATTATCAAGATATTTATTCTGCCAGGCTTGGTGGTGCACGTCTGTAATCCCATCACTCAGGAGGCTGAGGCAGGAGGGCTGCCATGAGTTCAAAGCCAGCTTGAGCTATGTAGTGAGTTCAAGGCCAACCTAAAATACCCAAAAGACCATTTCTTGAAAAAGAAAGAAAAATATTCATTCCCTTTTTTTGAAACATTTTTTGTATGATGCATAACACACTAGGAGGATGATAGCTAATACCACAGAGGATTACCGATTGAGAAGTGACAGTGACTGAGATGAGAAGCCAGGGTCCGAGGGAGGTACTTAGTGCTACTCTCAGACATGATACGAGTAACATGATAGCCTTCCTCCTCGGCACATGTAACACTGCCAGGAGAGCCTGGGAAGGGAAGAATCAGAGCCAGCCACTATTGCACACACTCAGGAACAGGGCAGGTGTGTGCATGCTGGAGAGGCGATGTTTTCCTCTGGTTCACCCATGTTCTGAGCAAGACCTTTGGCCCAGTTTTAGAAGCCAGCTGAGCTTCAATAACCTGAGGCGGGGCTTCCAGGCCCTATAAAGCCCAGCCAGGAATTGCTGGCCATCTCTGCACAGGGCTGTGAACTGCTAACTTTCTGCTTGCTCCGTAGACATGCATCGGCTGTTGACTCCAGTGAGGCAGGCTCTGCATGCCAAGAGGGTGATTCAGGAGGCCTCCCTCACTGCTGTGCGCCTGCTCCCTGCAGCCAACCAAAGGTAAGTCACCTCACTCCTAAGGTCCACTTGGCTCAGCTTTTGAGAAGCATTATAGGACCAGCAAAAGATAGGCATATGGCTTGCCAGAGGGAAAACTCCCTTGGCTTGTCAGTAAAACTTGCCAGGCAGAGCCTGTGTGCAACTTTAGACAAGCAGATTAATGTACCAGGGTCTCAGTTGGCTCGTCTTGAACAACAGACCCTTTCACCCACAGAACCATGGGATGCCAGACCTCTGACACATGCTCTTTGTGAGCAGCAGCGTGTTTTACTCCACCAGCTAGGGCCCCAGCCCCCTCCTCTGCTCCACGCTTCTCCCCTGTCCCTGAGCACCTACCAAGGCCCTCAGGCTTCTGCAACTGTGGTGTCAGTGATACCAGTGGCTTCATGCACTGCAGGAAGATCCAAAACCAACTGAGAATAAGGAATTGCTCTTCTGTGGGCTTCAGTTTTATGCCAGAGAGAGATGAAGTATAAAGATGATGTGTATATGGTGCTTGCGCCTGAGCAGGCAGCACACATACTTTCTTCCTTTGTAACTATCCCCTATAGTTTGTTTCAAGTGCTGCCTTCTCTGTGTGATGGTAGGAACTCCACTGTATCCAGTGTCTTGGGCTCTGAGCCATCTGTGTGTCATTATCTGTCAATAAGCCTCCCATACGTAAGCCCTCTTTCCCATTCTTACTCTGCATTGTCTTTCCTTCCCTAGGGCATGTGGGTGTGCAGGTGTGTGTGGAGGGCAGTCCTATCTAGGCCCTTATCTTCTTCCTGACTCTGCCATCATCTACATTCTTCTCTCCCTCTAAGCTACGAGAGGCAGATCGAATATCCCAGCTCAGGATTGAACTGATTTCTGTATTTGCAAGAAAAGGGGCTGAGTGGCTCAGCTTGTTTCAATAAGCAACAGTTGGCCACTCACCAAGAGAGGCTGACTTCTCTGGGCCAGATCTTGGAATCCTCACTCCCAGTTCCTATTGGTGTACTCATTCAGTCTCATTATCCATGGCCTGAACTAATTTGGAGAATGTTCTTTATGGGTCTTCTCTGTGTCTTTATCCACCTGGATCTAGCTCTCTATAGCATTAAATCCAACCTGGGAGCTACACCTGGGTCAGCATCTGCTTCCTTGCCTTTAAAATGAAGCAAGATCAGACCTTCCACCCCTACCTATTGTCTCTGCAGTGCCTCCTCTCTTCCCCAGGTACCAGGGCCTGCCCCATCACCACTGCTGTGACCTTCCAGTTCCTGATCAGCAAAAATTCTCTCATCCCTCCAGGATGATCTCAATTGCAACCTTTTCTTTATCCCTCCACCACAGAAATCTCCACTTCCTTTTAACTCCTACAGGATTTTTCCCATGTCCCTTTTTTGGCCCTTGTCACCTTCGCCTCACAGTTCTTCTTGTTCCTCAAGGGCAAGGAGGTCCTCAGCGACCTTGCTGTCTTCTCTGTGCAACCTTTCTGTCCCCTGCAATCCTCTCCAGCACAGGCCTAGCATGCAGTAGTTAATTTGGAAAAATAAGGAAAAGAAAAAATGGAGGGAAGGAATAGTAGCTTGATACATGTTCTTGAAATGGGCCACACCAAAACAAACTGATTTTAAATTAAACAAAGTGATCATTCCTCAGAGAGCACACAAGAGTAGCAGGATAGTCTGTTTTGTATTGGTCACAACCTTTCTTTCTGGGTTTTTATTTTGAGGCAGTGTCTCACTAAGTATCTGAGTTTCCCCTGCTGGGCTAAAACTTACAGTCCTCCTATTTCAGCCTCCCAGAGTGCTGGCATTACAGGCATGAGCCACCATACCTGGCATAGAAGGATACTCTAGGCTACAGTGGTCTGATGCTTCTGGAAGCATTTGTGTGTTGGTCACAAAATCCACATCCATGAATTGTCCTACCAAGAAAATTACAAAAGCTAACAAGTGATTGGTTCTTAGAGCCAGTCCTTGTACCTTAGCTTTCTAATTGGAAAGAAATGGAGAGAGTGAGGACAGGGGAGACATCATGAGAAAGGAGCCAGGGGAGAAGTCATTCCAGCCGGTGGCTCCAAGCTCTGGCTAACGATTAGCTCTGAGATACTGAGAAAGAGCCTCCATAAATATTTGAAAGTACAAACTCCATTTATTTGGAGGGTACTAAGTAAACAGGGCAGATAAATAAATACCAACTCTCTCTGGGCAGACAGATGAACCCCAAGTACCAAGCCTTACTGGCTTGTGGCCATGGGAACCACTTTCACATCACAAGGGTCCTGAAAATGGCTTCTCTGCTGGAAGCACTGAGACACACTGTCCTAAAGACAGCTGAGAGAAGCAGTCAGTATGAATTACAACTTCTTTACCTTTCATATAACTTTATAAACTAGGCACTGAAAGCCCAAAGAGATAAAATCTTTCTAACACAAGAAAGCACGAAGTTACTCTGAGCACCTTGCTTCACGTCAGGGAGTTGACCAGATTTCAGGCCCTTTCGTGTGGGAGTGTATGGGAGGTGGAGATGGGAATCTTCTCAGAGCAGGGAGGAGAAACTCCAGACTTACCCCAGGAGTCAAAGTGGGAGGGAGTGGTCAGACCTAAAAGAGAAATAAGGTTTCTCCTCCCAATTCCACCAACTCTTCCGCCATTTTATCTCTGGCTCCATGTGGAACTGCTCTTTTTTTCTTAGTACTCTCACACCTCTTCTTTATAGTGTATTAGTATAAATATATCTGCCTCCTTCCATTAGGCTATGACCTTTTTTGTGCGCATAAAGTATCTCTTATTCACTATTACGTATAAGCGCTTTGTTGTATGTGCTAAATAAATATGGTGGCCAGAAATGGCAATGTGTGTCTGTAACCCTAGCACTCTGGGAAGCTGAGGCACAAGATTGCAAGTTCAAGCCCAGAGTGAGTAACAACTTATTGACTGAGTGAGATCTGAGACCTTCTCTCAAAAAAAAAAAGAAGAAAGGTGTGAGAATGTAGTTTAATGTGAGGGGTCTGGGTTTGACTTGCAGAAAGTAAGAAAAGGGAGGAGGGAAGGAAAGGAAGAGAAGAAGGAAGAAAAGAAGGGAGGGAGGGAGGCAGGAAGGGAAGGAGGGAGAGAGGGAGGGAGAAAAAGGAAAGAAGGGAAGGGAAAGGGAAAGAAAATGGGTGTCTGATTTATTTCAGTTAAGAATATGGCCTCAATGTCATCCATTTAGCTGTAAATGTCTCTAGTTTATCCTTCTGTATGGCTCATAAGTACTCCATTGTATAAAAAACTGGCATTTCCTATGCTATTGGTATATTGATTGCAATGACATTAAATCTGTGTAATATTGTTGAAATTATGATCATTTTACTGTATTGTTCTTCATACTAAAAAACAAGAGACATCTTTCAATTTTCTGATATCCTCTTTGACTTCCTTTTTCAGAATACCATAGTTTTCAGTTACATTTCTTTACTTCATTTATTAGATGATTCCTCATAAGTGCTTCCCTGGCAAGCACAAGGGCCTGAGTTCAATGCCCGTTTCTGCAAAAAAAAGATTAATTCCTCAGTATTTCATTTTTTAAATGCTATTCTGAAAAGTATTATTTCCCTAATTTCTTGCTCAGTGAGTTTGTTATTTATACACAGGAATGCTATTGATTTTTGAGTGTTGACTTTGTGTCTAGATATGCTACAAGATTTGGTTATTAAATCAATTCTTTTGGTGGAGACTTTGGAGTCTTTTATGTAAGGTATCATAATTTAACTATTTCCTTTCTCAGTTCTTTTTCTTGTTTAATTCCTGTGGCTAATGTTTCTAGAACTATATCGAATAGGAGTAGTGATACTAGATATCCTTGCTTTATTTCTGATTAAAGTAGAAATTTTCCATTTTTTCCCATTTAGTATGATGTTGACTGTTGGTTTGTCATAGATAGCTTTTATCACACTGAGATAAAGACCATCTATTCCAACTTTCTGTAACATTTTTCTTTCATGAATAGGTATTGGATTTCTGCAGGATCTATTGTGATTTTATCCTTTTCATTCCTTAATTGCATGGATTTGAGTATTTTCCAAATTTTAATAATGTTGGCTAGGGGTTTGCCAATTTTGTTTAATTTTTCAAAGAAACAACTGTTTGGTCCATTGATTCCTTCCATTGTTTTCTTAATTTCAATTGTGTTATTTCTGCTTGATTATTATAATTGTCTCCCTTATATGAGCTCTGGGCTTCACCTGTGCTTCTTTTTCTAGAAGCTTGAGATTCAGCATTAGGTTATTTGAGCTCGCTTTGTTTTTCTGATATGGCAATTCACATCCATTTCCCTCATAGGACTTCTTCTAATGGACCCCAGAAGTTCCCATTATGTTGTCATGGCAATATCATTTAATTATAGAAACTTTCTAATTTCTTCTTCAGTTTTATCCATATTGGTTGTTCAGGAAGCTGTTATTTAATTTCCACATGTTTGAGCTCTTGTGGTATGTTTTGTCATTGATTTGCAATTTCATTGTACTATGGTCTGATAATATACAATTCCAATTTCTTTTAACTTACTTAAGCATGTTTCATGGTCTAGTATTCGTCTGAGAAGAATGTGTATCCTGATATTGTGCAGTAGAACACAGTATACACATTTACTAAGTCCATTTATTTAAAAGTTCTGAGATTTCATTGCTGATATTTTTTCTCCAGTTGATCTATTTATGACAGTCAGGTATTGAGATTCCTCATTACAATTACATTAGTGTTGATTTGATTTTTCATGTTCACTAATTTTTGTTTTATGTAGTTGGGTGCACAGGTATTCGGTGTATATTTATCTATGTTTGTTATCTCTTCCTCTTGGATTGTATTTTAACAAGGATGTAGTGAAATTCTTTGCTTTTCTTCATTAGTCTTGGCTTGAAGAATAGTATTTGAAGACTACTATTTACATACTACTTGTATGTAAATAGAATAGTTGTCTGTTTTTTTTGTTGTCCGGGTTCTTGTTACATAAAGTATTATTTTCTGTCCTTAACTTTCATTCTATAAATTTTTTTGAGTTAAATATATTTCTTGTATGTTCATGTTGTTGGATCTTGCTCTATGACACATTCTGCAAGTGTTTCTTTTGGTTGGTGAATTGAGACCATTTCCATTAATGGTTATAACAGATATGTATTGACTTGTCCTTGTCATGTTATTTTCGTATTGGTGATTTTCTGTTACCCCTTTCTATTTAATTGCTTGCCTTGATGGGTAGAATTATTCTGTTGAGGTTTATGGAATTGTAATTTTTTTTTATCTCTTTTTAGAATGTCCTCCAGAACATTTTGGAGTGCTGGTATGGTGATGGTCATGGGAGTATCTTATTTCTTCAATAATTTTGAAAGATAGTTTTTCAGGGTAACTTACTTTGTGCAGGAGGTTTTTTTGAGGGGGCACTGAACTACTTCACTCTAATCTCTCCTTGACTTTAGGGGTTGTGTTGAAAAGTGTGTTGTGATTTTGATGGGTAAAACTTTATAGAAGATTTTTTCCTTTCTGTAACAGCCTTAAATATTCTGTTCTTACATCAGATTTTATGGAATCTTGACAAATAGATTCCTTAGTGTCATTTTTTATGATGTATAATAGGATTTCTATATGCCTCACTTATTTGTATGTAAAATTCCTTTTCCAAGCTTGGGGAATTTATTGCAATTACTTCTATGAACAGATTTTATTTCATGTGCTATATTTCCTGCTTTTTATTTACTCTAATGAACCTTATGTTATTCATCTTTGAATTATCTAGTAGCTGTTGGATTGATTTTTTTGTGGTTCCTTGCTAATTTTAAGAAATCTTTCACTTCGTGTTGCTATCAGAGTCCTGTATTCTAAGTCTGATATTCTGTCCTCACATTGACTCATTATGTTTCATGTACTTTCGGTGGAATTTTTAATCTCCTGGATTTTTGTCTGAGGCTGTCTTGTGGATTCCATTTTTTTCATACATCAGGCATTTGTAGTTTCCATTATTTTCCTAAGCTCCGCTATTTTTTATCTGTGTGTGCTCTAGAATCACTAAACCTTTCATCATGATCACAATCTCTGTAGTTATTTGAAAAATTATTTCTGATTTTATTTTTTTCTAGAGCCTCATTTATCTGCTTTGTTACTTCTGCTGCTACCACCTTCGAGAATCTAGGGAGGTAACTTTCAAATTGTTCCATTTCACTGTCCCCTGAGTTTGTCTTTGGCAAGCTGGAAGTCTGGGGTTGTATTTGCTTAAGTGTGTTGTCAGTTTCTACTTTTTTGAAATTTAATTCCTGGGCTGATGCTGGTACCTTGATTGTGAAGTAGCTTTATTGATAATATTTAGAACCCTTAGGAAATGACGACTTCTCACAGATGCCTTCCAAGTTTAGCTTGCTTTTGGGCTTTGAGTCTGTTGCAAGACCTTACCCCTCAGTTTATTAAGGAGGAGAAGTTTCAGCCTGTTTGGCCTACCCCTTGGTTCTTTGGCAGTGATCTATAGTATTAGTTATGACCCTTAGGCAATCTCAGTCTTAGTATAACAGGAAGAATAACTGATTAGAACAATTAGGTCACATTGGCGAAAGTAGTACAATCAGTAACAGAAATGCCATCAAGCATAGCCTAGAAAATGTCAAACTGTGGGAAGTATTGCTTCACTATCTTTAACCGCATGAAATATATTTGTGGCCTTGTAACAGGATGTAAAACAAATCATAGAATTGTATGCAGTAAATACGCCCTGAATATAGTGGCTTCAGCCTCCGGAGAGAAAATTTAAATGTGGTTAGGGGAAAAATAAAGGAACAGAAGAACAGGCAGAGATTTGAAGCAAGGCTGGAGGACAAAGGAAGATTGCATGAACTTTTGGAAATTGGTGAAGAAGACAGGAAGAAAAGAGAAGGAAAAATAAGAACAACAACAAAAACTAGAAACAATGTTCATCCTCATAAAACAAAACAGGAACAACCAAGAAAAAAACAAAAGAAAAACAAATACATATACTAGAAAAAATAAGAAAAATGTCAATTTCAAGGAATGTTCTGCTGTCACTGGTAGACAAATTGGGCGGACAGAGCTGAGATCCATGTTGATTAACCCCAGCAAGCCAGCTATAGATTTAAGGTGGGTACTGGATAATTCCAGTAAACCTCTACCATTAGATCTATGGAAGTTCAGTGAAGTTCAGCCTGTTTCTAGCTGAAAGTGGAACCTGATTTGGTCACTCTGTAACACTCTGTGTCTTGAATGTGGTTTCTTGATCTCTAGTTAACTTGAGCTTGATTTTACCTCTCCCAACACTGGGAGCTGCTAGATGAACTAGCAATTGCTCTGAATTCTGAGCTCAGCTGGCCTCTCCAGCTCCCAGCCAATCCCCCTCTGCTGGGGGATACCTGTTCCAGAACAACCCACCCTCCACTTCATTCTGCTGCATCCATTGCTCTGTTCCACTGGTGCATTTCTCCATGGAGGTCTCTGGGATTTCCAGTAGTCATTTTGTATCTGAGGTTTGAGGTGCCCCTCCTATGCAGTGAGTCCAAGCTCAGGGATAAAGTGCCACTTGCCACCTCCTTCTTCTTTTAAGTCTTTCTTCACTCTCCCCGTGGGTTTGTATTTCACTTTAGATCCTTGCTGGGTCCCAGAGACCCACTTCCATCTTTCTTCTCTTCCTCATATTGCTATATTCCAGCATCTGGACAGCAAATCTAAATCTGTTTCTCTGATATTTACCACTCCTCCTAGATTTGAAAATAGCTATTGTGAATAATATTTCTTTCTCAATGATTTTTATTGATGTATAAAAAGCTTGTTTTTATATGTTGATTTTGTACTCTATGATTTCTTTGAACTTGTTAATTTATCAGTTCTTTTTTTTTGGTGAGCCCTTAAATCTTAGACTTAAAGTTGTTGCACATACATTGTGTGTTTTAGTTATTTTTTGGATTATTGGGACAAAATATCTAAAATTCACAATTTAAAGAAGGGAAGGTTTATTGTGGCTATAGTTTGTACAGGTTTTGGTCCATAATCAGGGAGCTCCAAGGTAGGGCATAGCAAGGCAGAAGAGCTTGGCAGAGGAGAAGCAGCTCCTGTTATTGTAGTGGAAAACAGATCTTGCATGTGCACACATGCATATGTGCATGCATGAGAGAGGGGAGGGGGAGGGGAGAAAGGAAGTGGGGGGAGAGAGAGAGAGAGAAGAAAAGCCCTTCCAGGCTGCACTCCTAGTGACCCACCTCTTCTGACCAGATCCTATGCTCTAACAGTAAGTCACGTATCAATTCATCTGTAGACCAATCACTGATGATTATCATGCCCCCATGACCTGATCACCTCCCCAAAGAATTACCTATCAGCACATGAAGCTTGTGGTGGGGGGCATGACATACTGCCTTTGTTCCCTGAAAGACGCATGTACATCCCTTTATTCAAAGTGCATAAAATCCCTTTATACAATTCTAAGAATTGCCAAAATCCTAAAGTTTCAGCATTTCTGAAAAGTCCACGGCCATAGTTTACTCTGATATTTGAGGGAAACTCTCAGCTGCTCAACTCTGGAAAAATCAAAAGGAAGTAAAACACTGCTAACGTACAGAGGCACAGGGAAATGTGAGAGGTCTTGCACATGCTTTCAAGTCATTTTTCCTATTGTCCTGTAGGAAAGACTTGGGTTTTTTAAAATTGGTAAAATAAGAGTACAGAAAGGAAAGGGACCAAAGCAAGACCAAAATCAAAAAGGGCAAACATTAAATTCTGTAGTTTCATGTCCAGTACCCAGGGCAAGTTGTGGAGAGATATGAACCCCAAAGGACCTGAGTGGCCCCACTCCTCTGGTACTGTGGGTGGTTGTAGCTCCCATGGTTTCTTTCTTGGGCCAGCTTTACCCACTTCTTGTAGGTTTCCTCAAAGGATCCATGCTCCTTGCTTCTTCAACCTTCTGGGGTCTCCACTGCCCTTTTGGCCTCATAACATATTGCCCACTCAGAATTGTACTGCCTGTGCACCCAGCTCTTCCTCTGAAATTTTGGTGGAGACTTCTCTGATACTATAACTCTTATACATGCCTGTAAAAGCAGCACATTGCAGATGACACCAAGGTCATCCACTGCCTGGAATAGTAACTTGGCCTTTTTGTATCTTGCCAGTGTTTGGAGAGGAATTCAAGTGCCTGGGTTGGCACTTGAGTCCTGGAAATTCAATTCTCTAAGTGGCCCTTTGGGAGCTGGAGTGCAGGAGATTTCATCTCAAAATAGTCTTTTACTTTCAGAACCTTACACCTTAGAAAAGTGGGGTCTTGCTATGCCCTCAAGATATTTTTGCTATTGCACTATTGTCCAAATTGGGCTTCTTTTTAATACTAACCTTTTCAGTGGATAAGCTCTCTTCTGGTCCAAGTTTGCTGGTCTCAACTTTACTGAAACTTCTTTCCTGGGGAAACTGAAACCTTTTCAAATGGTCGTTTGGCCCATGATTCTTAATAATGAGATGGCTAAAAGCCCCCAACAGAGCTTATGCCACAGTCTCAACAGTAGACTGCCTTGAAATTTTATTCACTAGATTAATTAGTCCACACTCCTTAATTTCAATCTTCTGAAAAGTCTCAGGATATGATCAAAATGTAGACAGATTTAATACCTAGAGTCCAACTGCCAATAGAGTCTTTGCTCCCAATTGATACTTTTGAGCCTAATTTTCTCTATCTGAACTTCTGTGAGAATTCTTGTCTTCTGGGCTCTGACAAGATCTCGGATAAAACTTGGCTTGTAGCATTTAGGGGCTGTTTCTCTAAATAATTTCAAACTCTTTCCACAAACCACTTCCAAAGGTATTTGAACTATGTGGTCAGATACTGTCATGGCAATGAGCCCCTTGTCTTGTATCAAAATGTGTACCAGTTAATCAGAGTTCACTAGGGAAATTATTTTACAAAGTAAGGTTACAATGGCCCCTTATGGATTTAGGGGCGGAAGAGTATAAAAGTGCCATCAGCACAGTAGAAAGCTAGTGGATCCAGTTGAAAACTGAAGCCCTGGACCGTGGAGCTCACTTCTGAGTCTGCTGCAAGACATTCTTAGAAAAGTCAAAGTGTTGGAAGGCTGAAATCTGTGCTAGAAATCTGTAGGAGCTGGAGATGAGTGTTTAATGGTGATGGTGAACACCAGAGCCTCTCTAAAGAAGCATTAGGTGTGAACTTTCTCTTTTCCCTTTTTATTCCATCCAGGCTACAAGCCTAATTATTGTTGTCACACACATCCAGGATTAATTTCTCCCCCTCAGTATGTAGTTTACAAGTAAGTAAATTATCCAGCCATACCCAGAACTACACTCCACTAGTCCACTAGGCATTTCTTGTTCAAGTTGCCATCATCATCAACCATCGTAACTGTCTTTGCTGCATCTCAAGGACAAAAACCACATGCTCATCTCAATAGACACAGAAAAAACATTTGATAAAGTTTGACACCCATTGATGTTAAAAACTGGAAGCAAATTGAAATAGATGGTTCCAAGCTCAATCTGCTAAAGGCCATCTCTGACAAATTCACAGCTATAGTAAAAAATCTGAAAGCTTTCATTCTAAAATCATGAATAAGGCAAAGATGCCCAGTATCACCATTCCTGTTCAATATACTTCTAGAAGCCTTAGCCAGAGCAATTAGGTAAATGAAATAAAAATAATGTGGATAAAACATCAAGAAGTTAAAATATCATTATTTGCATATGAAATTGTACCCTGCATAAATAACCCAAAAAGCTCCAACAGAAATCCCATTTAATAACCAAATTGTGTAGTGTAGCAGGATACAAGGCCAATACTCAAAAATGAATAGCATTCCTTTGCACAAATAAACTCATTGAGAGAGAGAAATTAAGGAGACAATACCTTCAACAGTAATATCAAGAAAAAATGGACTACTTAGGAGTTAATCTAATGAAGGAAGTGAAACATCTTTACATTGAAAAACATACAACTTAAAAAATAGCTGCGAATAATCAGAATATCAAAACCCCTGTTCTTGGATGGGCAAAACTAATACAGTACAGTGAAAGTGACCATATTCTCAAAAATGTTATGCAGATGTAATGCAATTCCAATCAAAATACCAGTAGCATATGTCACAGAAGTACAGGAAACAATCCTAAAATTTCATATGACATCAGAAGAAACTTAAAATAGCAAAAGCAATTTGAGCAACACAGGCAAGCCAGATTCATAATCCCTGATTTGAAATTATACTACAAAGCTACATTTAAATTTTAAAGGACAAGAAAAATCTAATAACCCATAGCAAAATTTTAATAGGGGACTTTAACACCTCCTTATCTCAAAAAGATAGGTCAAGCAGACAAAAAAATAGCAAAGAGGTGGCAGAACTGAATAAAACTTTTGAACAAATGGACTTACTGGATGCATACAAAGTGATCCACCCAACAACATGTGCATACACATTCTCAGCTGTAAAAGGGACATTTTCTAAAATAGACCACATACTAGTTCATAGGTCATTCTTAAGTATATGAAAGAAAACAAAAATTATCCCATGTGTATTGTCTGACCACAGTGCAATGAAATTGGAAATTAATGAAAAATGAAACCACAAAGACCCCATAAACATACGGAAATTAAATAACACCTTTCTCAGCAAACAGTGGCTTACAAATGAAATTAAACAAGAAATTAAACATTATCTACCATCTGATGAAAATTCAAGCACAATTTACTGGAATTTGTGGCATGCAATGAATGCAGTTCTTATTTTTTTATTTTTTATTTTTTTGCAGAAACGAATTTTAATTTTTAATCTTTAGTTTGATTTAAACATTGCTTTTAGTATGATGTCAACACCAGCTGTGCAGAAAGGGGTCTGGAGAGACGTTCATAGCAGCACACACCTGCGGCTCTTCTTCGGTTCGGGAGGCTCCAGGGCAGCCAGTATCGCTTCATCAAACACATTCTTTAGGCCTTTCTGCCTGAGTGCAGAACACTCCACATACTTGACAGCCTTTAGATCACGGGCCAGCTTTTCAGCAGTCTCTGGAGTGATAGGTTTCTGTTTGTTCTTGGCAAGTTTCTCAATAGTAGAGGGATCATCTCTGAGATCAATTTGGGTCCCAACAAGCAAGAAAGGAGTCTTTGGACAGTGGTGAGTTATCTCAGGCACCCACTTTTCTTTCACATTTTCAAATGAGGATGGAGAGACCACTGAAAAACAGACTAGAAATACATCTGTTTGTGGATAACTCAGTGGTCGTAATCTGTCATAATCCTCTTGCCCTGCAGTATCAAAAAGCCCAAGAGTGTATGGCTCTCCACCAATCATAACTGTGACTGCATAGTTGTCAAAAATGGTTGGTACATATTCAGATGGAAATTTGTTTGTTGTATAGGATATCAGGAGACATGTTTTACCAACAGCACCATCGCCCACAGCAACGCACTTAATTGTCTGCATTGTGGAAATAGTTTAAATATTTCAAATTTGATGTTGACCTCAGCTCCACCGCCCGGGCGTTGGCAGCAGTGCCCAATGCAGTTCTTAGAGGGAAATTTATAGTGGAGAGCTCATGTGTTAGGAAAACAGGATGAGAACAAATAAATGCCTTAATGCTGCACCTCGAGGTTCTAAAAAACGAAGAGCAAAGCAAGCCCAAACCACAAAGACAAGAGAAAATCAAAGATTAGAGCAGAAACTAGTGCAATTGAGACAAAGAAAGCAATACAAAAAATTAATGAATCAAAGAGTTGGGTCTTTGAAATATTAAATAATGAAAAAGAAGAAAGAAAAAAGCTCAAATTCAAGCAATAAGGAATGAAAAGGGAAAAATTAGTACAGATCCTGTGGAAATTAAGATCATCAATACCTACTTTGAAAACATCTTCTCTTACAGAATCAAAGGTACAGAAGAAATGGAAAAATTCCTAGATAGGTACAAATTACCAAAACTGAATCGAGAAGATAGAAAAATTCCAACTAACCCAATGTCAACCAATGAAATTCAAAATATAACTTATCAACAAAGAAAAGCCTAGGTCCTGATGGATTCACAGCTAAATTCTATAAGAAACTTACAAAAGATATAATCCCAATACTCCTCAAACTCTTCAATGAAATTGAAAAGGAAGCAGTACTCCCAAAATCATTCCTGGAGGCAAGTATTATACTAATAGAAAAACCAGAGAACAATTCAACCAAAAAAAGAGAACTACAGGCAAATCTCCCTCAAGAACATAGATGCAAAAATTCTCAATAAAATCCTAGCAAATAGAATGCAGCAAATCATCAAGAAGACTATACACCATGACTAGGTAGGATTCATCTCAGAGATGCAAGGATGTTTCAACATGCACAAAACTATAGACCTAATGCACCATCAATACAGCCAAAACAGAAAACCAAACAATCATCTCAATTGATGCAGAGAAGGTCTTTGACAACATACAACACTCATTTATGATCAAAGCTCTACAGAAAATTAGAATAGATGGTCTCTACCTCAATCTGACAAAAGTCATCTATGACAATCCAAGAGTTAACATAATTCTAAATGGGAAAAAACTAAAATATTTTACTTTCAAATCAGGTACAAGTCAAGATTGTCCTCCATCATTAGTCCTATTCCATATAGTTCTGGAATCATTAGCTAGAGATAATGATTAGGTAAAGAAGAAATTAAACTATCATTATTTGCAAATGACATGATACTCTACTTGGAAGAATAAAAAATTCCACCAAGAAGCTCCTAGAATTAATAAGCAAATTAAGTGGCATAGCAGGTAACAAATTCAACACCCAAAAATCAATAGCAAACACATTGAGAGAGAAATTAGAGAAACAATATCCTTCACAATAGCATCCAAAAAAACGAAATACCTAGGAATCAATCCAACTAAGGAAGTAAAAGATCTATACAATAAAAATTACACTATTCTGGAAAAAAGAGATAGAAAAGGATTTCAGAAAATGGAAAGATATTCCTTGTTCTTGGATAGGAAGAACAAACATTGTGAAAATGACCATACGCCCAAAATTGTTATACAGATTTAACGCAATCCTATCAAAGTACCACCAAGATACCTCACAGATCAAGAGAAAATATCCCTAAAATTTATTTGGAAATAGAGAAGTCCTAGAATGGCAAAGGCAATATTGGGAAACAAAGATAAGGAAGGAAGCATTACAATCCATGACTTGAAATTATACTACAAAGCTATGATGATAAAATCAGCATGGTACTGGCAAAAAAAAAACAAAAACAAAAAAAAAAAAAACCCAAAAAACAAAAAACAGACCCCAAGGATCAATGGAACAGATTAGAAGATGCAGATACAACTGCAAACACACTTAGTCATCTTATCTTTGACAAAGGGATCAAACATGTTCACTGGAAGTAAGATAGCCTTTTTAACAAATGGTCCTGGAAAAACTGGCTTTCCACGTGCCAAAAATTAAAACAAAATCTGAATCTGTTGCCATGCACTAAGCTAAAGTCAAAATAGATTAAAGATCTAAACATTAAAGCAGAAACACTAAATCTCCTAGAAGAGAAAGCAGGTAGAAATCTTGAAGGCATAGGGTTAGGCAGGCAGCTGGTGAACAAAAATCAAACTGCCCAGTAAATACTTCGAAGAATCAACAACTGTGACATCCTTTCATTGAGAAGTTTCTGCATGTCAAAAGAAATCATCAACAGAGTGAAAAGACAACCCACAAATTTGGAAAAAATCTTCACCAATAATCACTCAGACAAAGGCCTTTTACCTAGCATACATAAAGAACTAAAAAAATTAGGGTCCCAGAATTGAAAGATCCAATCCAAAAATGGGCATCTGAGATGAACACACACTTCTGAGAGGAAGAAATACAAGAGGGCAATAAATACCTGAAAAAGTGCTCCGCATCACTGGCCATTTAAGAAATGCAAATTAAAATAACATTGAGATAACATCTCACTCCAGAATTGCTGTCATAAAGAAATCAACTAATGACAAATGCTGGAGAGGCTATGGGTAAAAAGGAACCCTTCTCCACTGCTGGTGGGAATGCAGTCTGGTACAACCACTACGAAAATCAGTATGGAGACTCCTCAAAAAACTAAGTTTGGAAATCCCATTCAATCCAGCTCTTCCCCTTCTGGGCATTTTTCCAGAAGAACTCAAAACATCATACTCCAGTGATATATGTGCACCCATGTTTATAGCAGCACAATTTGTCATAGCCAAATCTTGGAAGTGACCAAAATGCCCAGGACTCTACTAATAGATGAAAAAGATGTGGTATTTTTATGCAATGGAGTATTACTCAGCTTCATAAGTAGGTGGATGCAGCTAGAGCCTATAGTCATAGGTGAAATAAATTATACCTGCATGTGTAAATATTTTTTTTAAATCTCCCTGGCATAAGAACCCAAAAGAAAAAATAAAACCTGAAAGGTACAACACATATAGTGAGATAGACAGAAATGGAACTTATGGATTAAACAATGAAGAGGAGAGAAAGGAGAAAAGATAAAAAAGACAGAGAAAAACATGGAAGTTTATATACAGGATGACTGAGGTGATTCTACTGAAAATCTCCATCAGTTTTTTGAAAATAGCAGGTAATGTGTAGAATTTTCACCTTGCCTAACTCTGCATGCTGGTGTCTGTGATCTAAGAAACTATATGGAGGACAGAAATGTGCAATACAAAAATCGTGCAATACTTGTCATTGTGGTCTTCTACATGTGTTCTGTTTGCAATGTCATGTCAATATATACTCTTTAAAATAAGTTGTTTTTTTTTTTTAAAAAAAAGGTCAGAAAGGAAAGAGTGAAAAGAACAAAAATTTAAGGTTTGTCAAAAGCAAGCAGTAATATTCAATCATTATGTCCAATTTAACATAACTATATAGATAAAATATCAATCTTTTTTTTTTTTTTTTTGGTGGATCCAGGCATTGAACTCAGGCCTTTGTGCTTGCCAGGGAAGTTCTTATTCCACTGAGCCATCTCCCTGACCCCAACCAATGTTCATCAGCTATCCTTGTTTTGAAAATCTGTAACATATATGTGTTGTATGTTACCCTGTTTCTGTCTGTTTCAGATTTTTGTTCTTGCTTTTGTTTTTACTTTTCAAAATAAAATAAAGTAAAATAAAATTGAAAATAAAAAAATTAAAAAGCCATGACCCTAAAACAAACAAAAGCTTTTTTAACAAAACAAAGTTAAAAAACCTTAACAGACTTGAGGATTAATGGAGCAGAGCATATAATGCAAAAACAACTACAAGAATACTTAGCTACTTTATTTTTGACAAAGGGGCCAAATATTGGGGGTGGGGAGACAGCTCGGTGATCTAACCACCTACCCTGTAAGCACAAGGACTCAAGTTTGATTCCCAGCAGCACATGCTGCGCTGGCCTGGGAACATCAGGGATGGTGGCGCAACCCTGTAATCCCAACGCAGGGGAGGCTGAGACAGAAGGATCTTTGTGAGTCTGAACTGCTTAGTGAGACCCTGTGTCAAATAAATAAATAAATAAATACATAAATAAATAAATTTTTTAAAAATGGGGGGCCAAATACCTTCATTGGACATAAAATAGCTTATTTAATAAATAGTGCTGGGAAAACCTTCCACACACTGTAGATTAAATCTGGACCATATCTCTTATCATGCGCTAAACTAAAATTGAAATGGATCAAAGACCTGAATATTAAAACAGAAACAATGTTCTGCAAGAGAGGATAGTTAAAACTCTTGAAGATGTAGGTATAGCCAAAGACTTTATTAACAAAACTCTGATTGCACAGAAGGTAGGACCATGAGGGCCAGCGAGATTGCTCAGTGGACTAAGCACCTGCTTAGGCAAGTGCAGGGACCAGGGTTCGATCCCTGGCACCACATGCCCTCCTCTGGGTTTGCTGTGCTGGCACCAAGTCCTGGGGTGGTGGTGCATGCTCATAATCCCAGCACTGGGGAGGCTGAAAACAGGATGATCGCTAGGAATCTGTATCCTTCCAATTGATTTCAAAAGCATTTACATATCTATGTATAGCCATTAGCAACATAAGGTATTGAACTTCATCAAGCAAATGTTTACAATCCACATTTACAAAGTTACTATCATATATAGTAACTTTTTTCCATCACTGCATTTTTCAGGTACTTCCATGAACATGTGGCTTTCATCTGTTGCTTTTTTAACCTTCTCTCCTTTCATACAACACAACATGCTACACTTTTATAGATGTGTAGTATTCCATCATAAGAACTTTAGAGGGACCACCGCTCAGGAGCCCCGTCCTGTCCTTCTCTTGGACAGAAGCTTTCTTTCCCCCAATAAATCTGTTCTGCTCATTAAAAAAAAAAAAAAAAAAAAAAAAAAAAAAAAACCTTTACATTCTTATTCTAGACAGATACTTGAATTGTTTCTAATATCTAGCTTCTACAAATTGAACCACAAAGAAACTCCTAGTATTTCCTGAATATGCACGTTAATGTATATTTGAATTTTTTACAAGAAATGCTTTCCTACGCCCAAGGCCAAAACCATTTTTTGTACACTAGCTTTTACTAATGCTTTGTTCTGGTGAGTTTTACTTTTCTGTGTAATCTGTGACCCATTCTTAGATAACAATTACCTCCAAATAATTTTTTAAAATTATTTCTTCTAGGGCAGGGGAGATAGCTCAGTAAAATAAACACTTGCATGGCAAATGTAAGGGCCTGAGTTCAATCCCTGGTTCTGAAAAAAAAAAAAAAAAAAATTCCTCTTATCCTAATGCCATCTCTTTCATATTCCAAATTCAAATGAATCCATAGGTCTTTCTAGCCTCTCTTCTGCTTTGCTGAAGCACTGTCGCAAAGGCTTATTAATTGCATATGCTCATATGTGTTTTTGTTTCTTCCTTTGTACTATTTGTAACTTTTCTCATATTGGCAAAGATTGCCAGATTTATGCTGAGTGCTGCAAAGATCCCTTATCTTCTGGTCCAAATTTCAGGGAAATGCATCTAAAGTCAGTGTTACTTTTGATGTAGTTCTTTTTTGTTTGTGCACAGTCTTTGTATCATACAAATGTCTTTTTCTTCAGTACAAGCTATTGGTGTCCTCTAAAGTCTTAGCATTTGTTTAAAAGTTCATCTCACTCAGGATGTTATACTTCAAAATATTTCTGTTGCACTGTGAGGTACAAATTCCTGGTGCATGTTTTCCTACTCTGAAGCTATTTCAAGGTCTTAACAAGTGTGGATTTTCTGATGTCTAATGTAGTGTAACTTCTCACTGAAAGCTTTTCCACATGCACTATATTGATAAGGTTTCTTACCTGTGCATATTCTCAGATGTGGGGCTAGAGTTGAGAACTGTGAGAAAGCTTCCGCACATTCATTACAACTATAGGGCTTCTCACCTGTATGGCTTCTCACATGCACCATGACAGAACTCTGAGAGAAGGCTTTTCCACAAATATTGTATTCATAAAGTTTATCACCTAATGAAGCCTCAGGTGTATAATAAGGGATGTTTATTGAGAAAAGGCTTTTCCACATGCATTACATTCATAGGGTTTCTCTCCAGTATGAATGTTTTGATGCTTTATGAGGTACTTCTTCCGGCCAAAATCTGTTCCACATTCATTACACTTAAGGGATTTCTCTCTCCAATATGACTTTTCTCATGCTCAGTAAGATTTGATTTGCCACTAAAGGATTTCCCACACTGTTTGTATATGAAGGGCTTCTCTCTGGTGTGAGTTCTTTGGTGTCTGATTAGGTTTGACTTCTGAATGAAAGCTTTCCTACAATCTTTGCACTCAAAATTTTCTCTCCAGTGTGAATTTTCTTGTGGGTAAAGAGGTTCTCTTTATGGCTGAAGGGCTTTCCACAAATCATTACATTTGAAAAGCTTCTCTCCAGTATGGATGTTTTGATGTTTAATGACATACTGCTTTTGACTAAAGGCTTTCCCACATTCATTGCATTCAAAAGGTTTCTCTCTAGTATGAAAATGCTCATGTTTAGTGAGATTGGATTTGTGGCTGAAGATTTTCCCACATACCTTCTAGGCAGACAGGGTTTCCCCCACCATAATTTCTTTGTTCATATGTGACATTTTTTTGTGTGGTACTAGGGATTGAACTCAGGACCTTGCACTTGCTATGCAAGTGCTTATTCTACTGAGCTATCTCTCTGGCCCTTTTTTTGTTTTGTTTTGTTTTTTTGTGATGTTGGTATGGAAGATTATCGGCATTCACAAGATTGCTCACCAGTATAAACTTTCTGATGAATGAGGATTACTTTTGGCTGAAGATATTTCCACATTTCTTACATTTATAAAACTTCTGTATATGACCTCTCAAATCCAGAACAAGGGATAAAGCTTGAGAGATAACTTTTCCACCAGTACACCAATCAAGTCTTTCTCTCCAGTAAGGAGTTCTAAATTCAATGAGAGTATGCTATATTCACTGGTTTCTTTCCAGTATGAATTTTCTGCTGTTCAATGAGATCTGTCATTTAGCTAATGGATTCTCAACTATTTCTTAAAAGCACAGTGTCTTTTTAGCATGACTTTTCTATTCAATGAGACATGTAAATAAATGTTCACCTACATTCAGTAAATTCATAGGATTTCTTCATTATTTCAACTGTGATACTGACTGCCAGCTAGGATGCAGTGATTGTGGAAAAGATTTGAGTGTTGTGCTCTATGGAGGGGGCACCTGCTGGCTTCCATGAATGATACAAGGACTGTGTGGTGCACACTACCTGTGGGTGTCTGAGAGCTGCACAGAGGCTGGGCTGCACTCCTGGGCTGGATGGATGACACACTTGGAAGTGACTGAAAACTAAGCCTTGCCAACTTCTCTAACAAAAAAAAAAGCCTCAAATGCCCCTTAATCACATCTGTGATGTAAATGGGGGACTATAGAGGCCTCTTGTTTACCTTTCCACACTAAGCAAGAAAAACTAGCCCCCTCTTGATTCAGGGTTAATTTTGCAAAGGTAGAAGCTGTGTGCTTATTTTGCTTCTTTGTGTTATCACGAATCTCTGTGCTCTGAAATGGCTTTTCCACATCTCTACTTCACTTGAGCCCCTTGCCTCAAATGTTCTAGTTAAGTTGTTATTTTTCCTTGCTTTGAAGGAAATCTTTAATCAGTTATCTTGGTGATCTCACTTCTGTATTAGTTTAGATTATAGTAAGCTAAGTATGTATATTATAATTTCTAAAGTCACCACTAAAAGAAAAAGAAAAGATTAAATAAATAAATATTTTCTCAATCACAAAAAATTCAGTAAGGGGGAGAAAAAGAACAAAAGACATACAAGAAAGTTAGAGGGTGCGAGAAAGATGACAGGCTTAATTCAAAAATATGAATAATTACAAAAACATAAATGAACTGAATTATTCAGTGAAAACAGTGTTGTCAACCTTGTTAAAAATTTTTACAGAGAAACTCAACTTATAAACATACAGTTATGAAGATTCACATGTTGACTATAAAACCTGAGAGGTGGAGAGAATAAAAGGCCAAAGATAAAAAGACTGTCAAGATGAAAGTATAAAAAGACAGGATTCTCATACAATAAGTAACAGAAACAAAAACAAAGCCAAAAACCACTCAGTGTAGCTAAAAGAAAAGCAGACTTTATGACAGGAATGTAAGAGAAAAAGGAACAATTCAACTGAAAGATGTAACACTAAATTTTTATTCATGTCAGAACATAGCTTCAAAATGTACTGAAACATAAATTCAATGGTTGCTGTATTAGTCTTCTTGGAGGAAACTGGCTACAGACCCTTAACGGGATTATGATCATCATCTTTATCACAGGCTTTCTACGGTCTCTGCTGCACCCCTGGCCAAAACAGACACTTGGCCAAAAGACGTGGGCATCCTTGAGCTGGAGGTCTACTTCCCAGCCCAATACGTAGACCAGACTGACCTGGAGAAGTACAACAATGTGGAAGCGGGGAAGTACACGGTGGGCTTGGGGCAGACCCAGATGGGCTTCTGCTCTGTCCAGGAGGACATCAACTCCCTGTGCCTCACGGTGGTGCAGCGGCTGATGGAGCGCACCAAGCTGCCGTGGGACTCCGTGGGCCGACTGGAAGTGGGCACCGAGACCATCATCGACAAGTCCAAAGCTGTCAAAACGGTGCTCATGGAGCTCTTCCAGGACTCAGGCAACACCGACATTGAGGGCATAGACACCACCAACGCATGCTATGGTGGCACTGCGTCCCTCTTCAATGCGGCCAACTGGATGGAGTCCAGCTACTGGGATGGTATGTGCTGCCAGGGGCATGATGCAAGCAAAGAGCTGGGGTCAGAGGCTGAACCCTGAAAGTTCTGCTTCTCAGTTTGCCAGGGTTGTGCCTTTCTGCTACAAAGGGGTGATAAAATGATTGAGTACAATGATCCTTAAAATTTAGGGGGCTGGGGAAATGGCTCAGTGGAAAAAGTGCTTCCTTGTCAAGCGTAAGGGTCTGAGTTCAATCCCCAGTTCTCCAAGAAAAAAAAAAAAAGGATTTAGCCGGGCGTGGTGGCGCAGGCCTGTAATCCCAGCACTTGGGAGGCTGAGGCAGGAGGATTGTTGTGAGTTCGAGACCAGTCTGAGCGACAAAGTGAGCTTAAGGCCAGCTTGAGCTGCATAGTGAGACCCTGTCTAAAAAAAAAAAAAAAAAAAAAAAAAAAGCAGGGGAGGGGACCAGGGAGGTGGCTCAGTAGAGTAAGTGCTTGCTTGGCAACCACAAGGGCCTGAGTTCAATCCCTGGTTCCTCAAAAAAAAAAAAAGAAAATTTAAATACAATAATTTGGCTGTTGATGTACTCTAAGTATAGTAAGCTCAAGTCTGAGTGAACCTATGTAATCCCAGCTACTTAGTTTGAGAAGGAACCTAAGGGATTATTTTTAGTAATCCCTAATACTATTAACACCAATTTGTTCAACCAAGTGTTTAATTAAAGAGTAGAAAGGAAAGTCAAGGAACATCTACCAGGCTTTATCCAGCCCCCAGAGGCCTTGTTCATGGGATCACTGCTAGCTCTATGTATGTCGCTTCAAGAGTCAGTTCTGGGTGTTGCTGCATATCCAGAAACACAAAGTCTGTAAACCCACATATCTTTAACATGACATGTTTTCATAGCTATGTGTTTAGTTCTTGGAATAAAATTTAAATAAATTATTAAAATGTGGGCCTTTTGGCATATGAAATGAAATGAAATACAACAAAGCAGAAACATACATAAGTTTGAGCCAGAGCACCTGAACTGCACACCTACAGACCAGAAGAAGCTCCTGTGGATGAGGTCTCTGCCTTTGACCTAGTGACAGGTGGTGGGACTGAGAGGGAGCCCTGGAGTACTCCAGAGAAGACAGCACAGTGTGAGGGAAGCAAGGCCGGGGACTGGCCAGGAGTCCCCATGTTCTACTGTTTTTTTAAAAAGGAAAGTTATTGAGCTGCAGAGATAGCTCAGCTGTCTAAGCACCTCCCTGGCAAGCACAAGGACCCAGGTTTGATCCCGAGTACTGCATGCCATGCTGGCACCAAGAAGGGTGTCCCAGCACTAGGGAAGCTAAAAAAGGAGGATCACTGTGAGTATACTCTGTGTCATGAGACCCTGTAGACCCTGCACTAAATACATAAAAAAAAAAATAACTAGAAGGTGCAGATGCCACTTCCCATTTCAAATGCCTATGACTGTCACTCAAATGTAAGTTCCACAGGACTAGGATTATTTGTTTCATTCACCACTGTACTTCTAGTGCCTAAAATTGTGCCTGGCCCATCAGGTAGTGAGTGCTCTCTAGTCTGACGGTGAGGACAATGATTTCCTGTCTGTCTTTGCAGGTCGCTATGCACTGGTGGTCTGCGGAGACATTGCAGTGTACCCCAATGGTAATGCACGCCCCACGGGGGGCGCCGGAGCTGTGGCCATGCTGATTGGCCCGAATGCCCCACTAGCCCTGGAGCAAGGTTTGTAGTAAACTAAGACCAGGAGGCTGTGCACAGCATAACCAAATGTAATAGTGAACCTCAAGTTGCACACTAAACCAGCGTACAAACTAAGCCAGGCTTGGTGGTACACTCCTGTAATCCCAGCACTTGGGAGGCTGAGGCAGGAAGATTGCCATGTGGTCAGGCCAGCCTGGGCTACACAGTGAGTTCTGAGCCTGGAATACATACCAAGACCTTGTCTCAAAACCAAACTGAACCAAACCAAACAGCACAGTTGCACTCAGTCTGGGCTTGAGGATGCTATCACTGGCCTCCTAAAATGTGTCCTCTTGAGTGGAGGGTGGGTCTGGAGGAAAGAGGCAGTGAGCAAGGGCTCCTTGTTGGGATTATGGTGCATACAGTGAGTAGTATAGACACAAATAAGAAACTAAGGGAAGTAAAATTGCAATTGATGCTGAAATAAACCTAATATAGAGTGAGTCTTTTTCTCAAGGATTTGGGATCTCTTTCAGACTTTTCTAAGTCCACATGAGTGCAGGAAGGGAAGTATAAGCCTCCACCATGCAATGTTAATATCTAGTCAGCTCCTTTCGAATAGATGAGAGGAAGGGGTCGGCTCCGGTTTGGGCATAGGAGATGGGCAGAATCCAGAAGCTCCTTACCTTCCAGGGCTCTCCAGCCCTGCTTCTGGAGCAGGGCTGCCTTCCTGGGTCCTTGACACCCTCTATGTGCTTCTCCAGGACTTAGAGGAACCCACATGGAGAATGCTTACGACTTCTACAAACCAAATTTGGCCTCCGAGTACCCGTTGGTGGATGGCAAGCTCTCCATTCAGTGTTACCTGCGGGCCTTAGATAGATGTTATGCATCATATCGCCGAAAAATCCAGAATCAGTGGAAGCAAGGTAGGATTTGGAGGGCAAACAGTGGGGCTCTATTTATGTGGACATGATCTCTGTCTTCTTCCCTGAAGACAATGTCAAGAAATTTATTTCATATCCCTTTCTCATGTTCTTTCTTAGGTTGATGCTAAAATGTACTTCAATTTCATTGAAATTCAAATATAAAATTGTGGGCTGGGAATATAGCTCACTGGTCTAAGTAACTGCCTGGCAAGCACAAGGACCCAGGTTCAATCCCCTGTGCCATATGCTGTGGCAGCCCCGGAACCCACGTACACTGTGCTGGCCACTGAAAGTGGGTGTGGTGGTGCATGCCTATAATCCCAGCACTGGGAAGGTTGAGACAGGAGGATCACGAGTCTTAGCTGCATGGAGAGACCCTGTACCACATAAATAAAATTTTAAAAATGATAATTCAAATATAAAATTGCCTGTAATGTGAGCTAAATTAATAAATCAACAATTCAGGGCAAAAGCCACAAATGTGAAACCTGCAGATGTCCCTACCTGGGGTGACACTGTTTTAGGGCAGAGTGACCATATCCTGCAGAGGATTTGGTCAGATTTGTTTCTGTTGGAGTCAGGCACAGTTAGACTCTTGGCTTGTCTGCCTGACTAAAAGTCTTATGCATGTTTTTTGAATAGTGAAGTAGGTGATTTTCTCTCGCTGGTGGTGTTACAGGTTGATTTTATTTTCACATTTAGTTTTTGAATTCCCCTGCTACAAAATAGACGCCACTTTCATAATCAGGAAGAAGAAAGTAAATATTATTTTAAAACACAGAGAAAGACCTTTTAAAGATATCCCTACCAGCTTAGCCATCATGGCCTAAACGGGCATCAACAAAAGGCAGCTTTTGTTGTAAGAGAAGACACGTGCTGGAGCACCAGACCTAGGGCCCCCCGACGCTCTTAGGCCTCAGACGGAGGTTGCTGTGGCTTACCACCACGTCGCCTCCTTGCCTTCATGCTTCTCTTTCCAGATGGCATCGACCGGCCTTTCACCCTTGATGATATACAGTATATGATCTTTCACACACCCTTTTGCAAGATGGTTCAGAAATCTCTGGCTCGCCTGGTGCTCAGTGACTTCCTGTCATCCAGCAGTGACACACAGAACACTTCATATAAGGGCCTGGAGGCCTTTAGGTAAGTCCTCCTCACAGGGAGCCTTGAGGCTCATGAGGGGTAAATAACAAAGCACCTTCCTTACAGCCTGAGTCACCAGCACCCCTGGATCCCAGCACCCCTGCGGAGAGCAAACAACCCTCCAATCCAACTAGAGGTGGAGGCAGGAGGTGGGCCCAGTCTGCACGGGGCTTTCCATGTATCCTCCAAGGGGAACTTGGGAGGGAGTTTGCCTGCACCTCTGGATCAAACAACTATGAAAGGTCTCAATCATACTATAAACTTGTGGTGTACTGAAATAAGTGTGCCCTTCGCCCCCTGCCCTAGAAGACATCACGGTCTACCCAGACACAAGCACACAGAAGCAAGGCAGTGCAGGGCGACTACATGTGAGCATCGCTGAGCATTTTCACCCATTTTTGTTTGGGAGCCTCAATTTTTCCCATTGGTAAAATGAACATAATGCTGCTCACCTCCCGAGTTATCGAACAGGAAGAAGGCTGTCTGGTGGCATACTGCTCCAAGACAATTAGGAAAGAAGAACGCTCACTAAGAAGGAAACTCTTCTCATTTTTGTTGGTGTTGGTCTCCAAAATTTGCTTGCTCCCTCCTCCCCACCTGGTCACCTCTCATTGTCTCATAGGAATCTAAAGCTGGAAGAAACCTATACCAACAAGGACGTGGACAAAGCCCTTCTGAAAGCCTCCCTGGACATGTTCAACAAGAAGACCAAGGCCTCCCTCTACCTCTCCACGCACAACGGGAACATGTACACTTCATCCCTGTATGGCTGTCTGGCCTCTCTGCTGGCACAGTGAGTCCTGCATCTCATCCAGTCCTAGTCCCCCATCCTACTGATCTAGGCACCCAACCAAGTTTGGTTGCTCTGGTGAGGAACACTTCTTCTTCCTCTCCTTCTCCTTCTCCTCCTCTTCCTCTTCCTCTTCTTCCTCCTCCTCCTTTTCTTCCTCCTCCTCTTCCTCTTCTTATTCTTCTTCCTCCTCCTCTTCCTCTTCTTCCTC
>PVKA01026487.1:0-31669 GCA_004027165.1 Ctenomys sociabilis | reverse complement strand
CCTCCCCACCCCTCCCTTCCCCTTTCCTTTCCTTTGCTTTCCTTTCCTTTCCTTCTCTCCTCTTTTCTTTTTAATCCTTTGGTGATGTTTCTTTGCTTATCATGGGTCCCTTTATTGCTAGTACTTAGAAACCTTATAAATAACTATTTGCCTCACTTGTCTCTCAGGGAAAGGTGACTTTTCATTTCTGAGTCTCCTGTATGATCCTACCTCTTCAATATTTTCAGGTTTGTTAGGCTCAGTCCCAGCTTCTGCAACACTGTGCTGCAGTATTTTCTGTGACCCTAGTCAGTCTCAGCCTTGGAATACCAGGAATAATATATGTTTAGAACAATTGTGTCACTATTGACTTTAGTGGCACCAGTAATAATAACTTAAAATTAGTTTAGAAAAGGACAAAGTGAAATAATTATTAATTATCCACCCTTAACCTTATGAACTAGATTGGTGGTTGTATAACAATCTAAAGCAAATCAGAAAATTGTACGCAGTATACAAGGCCTTAATATCCCAATTATTCCTTCAGAAGGTAAATTTTAGAATGGGAGAGGAAGAAAATAGAAGTGGAAGAAGGAGGGATTAAAAAGAGGATGAAGGACCCAAGGGAATCCCCTTAACTTTGCTAAACTGATGTAGAAGACTGGAATGAAAGAGAAAAGGAAGAGATAAAAATGGGGAAAGAGCTGAAATACAGTGAAACTGGACACCAAGTTCATACTCACATGAATACAAATTAAAACAATGAAGGAGAAAGAAACAAAATGAAAAACTGAAAATAAGACAAAACAAAAGCAAAGCAAGTTAACAACAGTGAGTCAACTTCCAGGTTTTTCCTCACTGTCACTAGTAAACAGTGTATGGAGGTACAGTCCTAACCTACTTTGTATTGATTTATCACACGCAACTCCCCAAAAAGGCTGTAGCTTTTTATTACTTATTTTTTACTTTGGTTTTTAAAGAGAATAAAAATATTTTAAAAACCAGACACATTGCAGAATTTTGCTAAATAAAATAATACAAATTCTCCATTGGGTAGCTTTTTTGGTACTGGTTTCCCTATGCAGATGTAGATTGAACTTGCACCCATCCTCCTGTGTCAGCCACCCATTCTAGCGATTGCAAACTTGTGCACCATGCCTGGACTGGTGGCTGGTTGGACGAATCGGGGGATTGGGGCTATTGCAGCATGTGGTGCCAGAGATTAAAGTCCAGGCCCTGTGCTTGCCGTATTGCCATGAGCACTGGACCAACTTCAGATTGGTTGTTTAGATTACCAGATAAAACCACGCAGAGCTGCTTTTAAAAAAAAAAAAAGTTATTAGAAATTTGAAAAAAGAGGAAAAAATCATTAACTGTTCCTTTCAGCAGACCAGAGGAAATCAGCAATTCAATTAGGCAAGCTTTTCTGTGTGTGTGTGTGTGTGTGTATGTATATATTATATCTGTATATCTGTATATATATAAGTATATATGTATATATATATTTTTTTCTTCTTTCTTTCTGTCGTCCTTCTTTTGTCATGTCAGTTGTTCTTCCCCTTTGAACAGATTCTTTCCCTTCCACCATATCTATTATACCTTTTAGAGTTTATTTACTTTTTCAGGTTTTTACAATAGCAAGAAAACATGATGTTTGCACACATGTACTGTAGGCAGCTGAGTTGGATAACAATATTAGAGCCACTCAGAAATGGCTAGGCCCTCAAAAGGAGCCAATTTGAAAGGCAAAATACCTTGCAACTATAGGAGAGATAGACACTCCAGTCGTGTGCCAGCACTTAAGACAAAAGGTTAAGCGAATGCAGCCACATATATTCCTAGGGATGGACATCAGGGATTGATATTCTAATAGATATCAATCACTTTTAAAAAGCCATGAAGTGTCACAATGCAACCCTTACATTAAAAAAATCCCTGTTCTGTATTTGTGCCCTGTTTGCTACATAATGTATTTCACTGTTTGATCGTTTTGTTTTTTGTTTTTTGTTTTTTTTTCCAATTTATGTGTTGGGGATAGGGTCTCACTATGATCTGGCACTCCTCGTGATCTTCCTGTTTTCAGCCTTCCAGTACTGGGATTACAGATGTGTGCCACCTTGCCCAGACTCAGTGGCCAGGTCAGTGTGCCCTGGGGGCAGGGCTGGCATGGCGTGGAGGACTGGGTTTCAAACCCTGATCCCTGTGCTTCTCAAAGCAGGTGCTTAGTCCACTGAGCTATCTCACCGGCTTTCCCCATTTGATCCTGACTTAATAAATTTTATTTGAACAGTTGTACTTATAACCTTATTGATCATAGTTTTCTCCCACCTCATGTCTAAGTAGGGAGTTCCATTGCTATCTACCTTTCATCTGCCTCACCTGGAGGTTTTGCTTTATAAAAATCCCTAAAACGACAAGCTCTTTGGTAGCTCACTCAGTCCCCTTCAGTCTCTCTCTCAGACAGAAGTTTTCTTTCATGAATAAATACGCTCAGCTCTTAACCTCTGTTGTTTCTAAAATTCATTTTTTTTTTCATTTTGGAGAACATGAACTTGTCCCATGTACCTTTCAGGCTGAAGCTCCTTTCACCTATATCACGTGAGTTCTAAGCTCAGCGAGCCCTTTGTAAAATGCTTCCGGCCAGTAGCTCTCTGCTGCGTGACGACTAAGCCCCAGCACTCACCAGCACCGGCGGCAGTCCTCCTCTTCCTCTGCTCCCTGCCACAGCTGCACCTGTCCTTGGCACCTCTGTGGTCGCCAGCACCTGCCAGTTGGCCACTTTGTACTCCTTCTCTCTCACAGTGTTTGCTGTCTGAGGGCAAAGGAGCCACTGCGTACCTCTTTTGTCTTCACTGAAGTTTCTCTCTTGGCTTGCACTTTGTTCCTTAGCTCCTTGCTGGGGTCAGGGATTCTCACCTTCCTTCTTCCTGTGTTCTGCACATTGCTGTATTCCAGGGTCTGCATGGCAACACTCAGGGAAGTTCTTTTTCTGTTGCTTGCCACTCTACCATCTTGCGGCTCTGAATGACTCAATCTTTTAAGTATTTTTCTATTGTTTTCTTCTCATTATTTTTAGTTTCACTCTATTGTTTTGTATTTCTATTTGTTGTAGAGGTTTAATCCTAATTTGTCTTTTTTCTAAGGCCTTTAAATAGTTTTCACTTATTTACTTAACTTTTATTCATTTGTAAAGTCAATGTTCAATGATATGAATTTTCTTATTACTTATTTTGTTACACTTTATAAATTTCAACTGCTACATTTTTTTTGGCGGAACTGGGAATTGAACTCAGGCCCTTGCATTTGCTAGGCAATCACTTATTCTACTGAGCTATCTTGCTGGCCCCTAACTTTATAAATTTTAGTACATTATATATTCATTTTCATTTATCTTGAGGTATTTAAAAATCTTCTTAAATATATTAGTAACACAAATGTTTCATAGTTCACTGACTGTTGGCCAAGATTTGTAAAACAATCTTCCCTGTAATTATTGAATTTTGTGCTTTAATTTCACACTTTCTACCAAAAACTATAATAAATAAAAAATGCTTATTTGTGATGAACAATAAAGTAAACACATATTCATTTTCTGTGGAGAGAGAACAAAATGTACAAATTAAAATAAAAAACTAAAAATATAAACATGAACCTAGAAAGCCAGACATGGTAGAGCACACCTAGAATCCCAATATTTGGGCACCTAAGGCAGGTGGAATACTGTGAGTTTGAGGCTGGCCTGGACTATATAGCAAGACCCTATTTCAAACAAACACCAACTTAGATAGCTCAATGGTCAGTTGTATCAATAAACAAAGTTTGAACAAGAAATTCTGTGATACGTAGCTTTGACATTGTGCAATTATTTAGGTTGATATTTCCATATTAAATAAGATAGTGCACTAAAGTCAGGAAAAATACCTGATCTACACAGAGTGGGTAATGGTGCCATCACATCGGCATTAGATACGAGCTGGTCTGTTCTAGGAACTGATGGAGAATATTGCCATGGTATCTGAGTGACAAAGGCCCACCACAAGAGATGAAGTGAGAAAGAGAAGCAGGAACTGGGGCACTGGGCCATGATAAGGATTTTGGATTGCATTCAAAAGCTAATGAATAGCTACTACAGGATTTTAAGAAGGTGACCAACATGATGTAAATTACATTTTTAAAATGTGACTTTATGACAAAGAATGTACTAAGAAACCTCAAGAGTATATGGCCAAAGTCCAAGCATTGATTGTGGTTTTCACGAGAGTGGTATCATGGAAAACAGTAGAGTGAATCAAAGTGCATTGAAGAGTGAGGAAGATGAAGATTTGTCACTGAATTTGTTGAGGAATCAGAGGACAGAGTGAACCAAGAGTGTTACTCCTGATTTTGCTGTCCAGGTAGACTTTATTGCTATCCACTGAAGAAAACCTGTAGAGTACACATTTGAATTAAATATCAAGAGTTTTATTTTCAAGATTGTTTAAAGTCAATCTATCAAAAACAAAATGCCATAGAGAGTAGCTTATACAACTGAACTATGTTCTATTTCTAGAGACTAGAAGCTCAAGATCAAGATTTGAGCCTTATAAAATTCTGATGGTTTTTTTTGTTTGTTTGTTTTTGTTTTTGTTTTTTTGACCTAAGTAGGACTATTTTTTGAGTGGCCTTAGACAAAGCCAGTTCTTCTCCTTGTTTGTATTCTCAATAATAACTCTAGAAGATTTGGGGAGGACAATTTATTCACATAAGGACTAGAATAGCCTGAGTCTTGTTCCAGACTCCTGATAAAAGGATATCCATCAGCACTTTGATGTAACATTTGATGTGATACCTGGGATTTCAAATGCAGCGCAGCCCATTTTCCAAGATCCCTCAACTGCAGTGCATGTGGACTGTGTACAGTGAAGACTCTGCTCACCACAGTTACATGCACTAGGAGACCAGCTTCTGGAAACTTAGGTTTGTATTTTTCCATGAAACCTCTCTATCTAGGAAAACCTCAGTTGGCCAGTGGGATAGCTCATTGACATAAGTGCCTATGTTGCAAGCACAAGGTCCCTGGTACCTCAAAAATAAATAAATAAACAAACCTCAATAATGTGGTCTTTGTATGGGTTTTCTCTCTCACTAAGCTTAAAATGTTGGTAATTAGCTGCACAGTGAGCCCAGTTAATAGCTCATAGGTGGTTATCTGCACATTGTGTGTTTCTGTGATCTCTGTAGGCAGAAAGAAAGAGGGAGTAAAAAGAGAGGCTAAGAGTTGTCATGGAGTTTGGATGGCAAATTATGTAGCTGTCCTATATAATAATTTTCAAAGTATATAATGACTTAAGCATCCTTAAATCTGATATTTCTCAAAATAATTTCCCTTTTAATTAGTGAACCTTGTACAAGACAGAAAGTGTAAGTTTGAGGTTTGGATAATTTGACTGCTTGAAGATTACACTTCCAGGAAATCTGGAACTTGTCTTTGATGGTATTTAACTCATTCATCAGTTGAACTTAATTCTTTTGTATTTTAACTGAATTTTTCCCAGGAAATTAACTTTATTTTTAAAGTTTTAATTTATCTTTATATAATACTAAGCTCCAATGAAATATGCTCAGTTGTATGCACATTTCTCACTTATCCTGTTTACTAATCTATTCACCTTTTCAATTTAAAGATATTATCTTTCTTTAATTTTATATCATTTTCAGATATTCAAGTATTTTAAGTTTTTATTAAATTTTTAATATTAATATAAAATCTCATGTCTCCTTCAAACTTCCACTAGAAAAATAATATCAGTGTTTTTCTGATGTATTTCTGTATTTCTTGTTGGCCATTCATTCATTTTTTTAGTTGTATTTAAGATCTTGTGAGATTTATTCCATATAATATATTTTTAAGGGCTTTCAATTTATCCATTTTTAATATCTCTTTGTTGGTAATATATGTTGCTTTTCTCTTTAGTGTTTTACATTAATCATTTATTAATGTATTATGTATGTATGTATGTATGTATGTATGTATTTATTTATTTGGTGGTGCTCATGATTTAACTCAGGATTTTGCACTTGCCAGGAAAGCACTTATTCTTCTGAGCCATCTCCCTGCCCCTACGTGTGTATTTTTAAAGCTATAGATATCTGCTTTAGTAGATTATTTTAGCTTTAGTTCTCAAATTCCTGGAAGAACAGTCTTCACATATGTTCACCATTTACTCAAGGTGAGACGCTCAATTCCCATGCATAGCTTTTGTCAAAGTGTTTGGTAGAATGGAGATTGGATGCAGATAATGAGTAGGACCCAAGAAAACCTCAGTTCGCCTGTACACTGGGTCTTGGGATTCATTAAGATTGTTTCCTACAGGTATAATTCCCTAGGCAACAAGAATGAAAATAATAATAATTTATGGTCCTGGAAATTATTAAATTTATATTTGTGATCTAACATATTATGTTGCTCAACTTCATAAAAAGGGCAAATCACTGACTTCAGCTAACATACACATAGGCTAATGTGTTAATTCTGTATCTCACATTCTTGTCTATGATCACTCAATTTCTGTTTAGTTTTGGCTATATTACTTCACTCAGGAAACAAAGCATTATTGCCTATATAAAATCTCTCCTTGTGATGATTTTAAGAGTATCCAGCAAACATTCTTAAATTAATACAGACATCAAAGGAACTAAACATTGAACATATAATCTGTAGCTACTTAGAATTTCAGAGTTTAATGGCCTCGGTTTTTATGTTAAGAAAGAGAGCAACAAAGTGCTTATGTGATCCACCAAAGGTCATAGCTATTTAATGTGAACAATAAAGAAAGCTTTGTATTTCCTTGATTCAGTACATGACTTAATAGAGCCTTCATGTACCAGACTAATGTGAATTATTGTACACTTTCAATCAGGAACAAGCTATGCAAATAAGGTGTGAAATATTTTTTTAGAAAGCCTTTTTTTTTGCTAAATCTGAACCACTTTTAAGACAGTTGCAGCATTACTGACTCTTCCAAAGTACTCATGATACTATGAGCTGGAATCCTTTAAAATTTTATATCAACATTTTTACAAAACACAGTATAAGTCATTGTACTTATCTCAATGTCCTTGTTTTTCTTTTTGTCAATTCTGAAAGTTTCCTCAGGATAAAAATGAACAACTGTTTTGATCCTTCTGAAAGACTACTTGCATATTCGGTAGCAACAGGTTCTGAAATATTTCTGAATTGACGTACTTTTTTCCTGTTGTTCTAATTGTTGACCAATAATGTTTTCTAAATTTCAGAATATTTTCTTAAAAACTGTAAGTTTTGTGGTGACTTGTGCTCCTTTAAAATTCACCTGAACATTCGATGCCTCAGAATATCACTGTATTTGGCTATATTAACAAGTAAGAAATTTAGAAAGCGGCTGTCAGAACAGACCACAGTACAATCTGACTGGAGTCCTCACACAGAATAGATGCCACTAAAAACCTAAATGGGAAAACAATTGGGTAAAATAAAAGCAATGAGATATAAGCACGTCAGAATAAAATTTGGTTAAAAAATAATGACTTGCTAAAGAACACAGCTTTTGCTTCAAATTCTGTGATAAGTTAAATGTACTGTAAGGAATATTTTGTAAAATTTTATTTGGGAAAAATATAAGCTATTCTAACCTAAAATTTATGCTCAGCAATTAAATTTTTACTTAGATTATTTTTTAACCATACTAGTTAGGAGCATTTGGTAAGAAAAAATATTCAATACTAGAGGTGTTCATTATATAACTTAAATAGATAAAAACAAATTTCACGTTACAATTACATGAAAAATTGCATGTTGAAAAGTAAAGAACACTGTTAGCTTGTTAAACTTAATTACTTTTCCACCTAAAAAAACATATAGAACATGTCAAAAGAAAAGCACAGAATAGAATTAATTCTGAAATACTGAATTAGTATATAGTATTAAACTCTTATAAATTTAAAAATGAATATAAATGGGCTAGGAATCTATCTCAGAGAAAAAGTCTTGGCTTCAATCCTCAGATGCAAATTAAGAGAAAATGCACTCTTCACTTTCTCAAAGAAGTGAAAAGAGAACCCAAACATACAAAATGCCAGCCACTGATGGTATTCTATCCAAGATCGAGTAAGAAGAATACTTGTGTAGCATCTATAAAAATTTAAAACTGTTTAAAATTAGAAACTAAATAGAAAATACATAATGAAACTGACTAACTAATGGTGTTTCTACTGAGGATACTTTGATTTCTATAAAGACAAGAAACTCTAACAAACATCCTTCCCATGTCCTGACAAATTTAATAAATGTCAATTATAAAACTTTCCTCTCTATAGAAAGGAAAACATATTTTTTTGTGCACAAAATGTGCTTACTGTTGAGTTTTAATTATTTATATAGTGATTATTTATAAAACCACATTTTCATTACTTCTGCTCTAACAGAAATTAATTCTATTTAATTTAATTTTATTTTATTGAGAGACCAATATCAACGAGATAGTTGAAAAGCTGATTAATAGGATATTTTCAATAGCTAATACTTTTTACATTGTTATCTTCCTAGTGGCTATCTTTAGCACAAGAACCAGACAGCATATCCTGTCCAAACACTATTACTACCAATCTTTCTTCTCATAGAATTAAGCAAACGTAGCTGCATATCTATCCTAACTATTTTGTATACACAAATACAGAAAGGTCCTTCCTTGGTATCCCCTTTTTTGTCTAGTCCTGTCAGAGATGGGTATTCTATTGGCATTCAATTACTCTAAGTGCTTGAATTCAGCAAAACACAGCATCATAGTCCAGTAGTTCACAATAGCAGTGGTTATCCACAGAGGTTGTTGACTAGAGCCTTTTACAGCTCAACATAATAGAATGGCTTTACTTTACATATCTCATTTTTATACTTTTCTGCTGGATGGTTAAGATCAACATAAAGCAAGACCTATATAACAAGAAATATAACTATTGTATCTGATAAGGTCAGTCAAATCCCATCAGGATTTATCCTGTAACCCTATACCACACTATAGAGATCCTTTGTCAGTGTCAGCCATGTGAATGAGTCACAGCCATTGCTTGACCAACTTGCTTTCTATGAAAGCCTGTGAGGAAGTTTTTGCTCCATGTTACTTTCCTTAGGCACACTATACATCATCAATCACATTCCTCTCTGGTTCCATAATCTCCTTCATCAGAAAATTTGGGACACAACTGAGTTACACAATGTTATAGTGCAGGTTCTCCTATGTCCTGAGTCTTCACTGACCTTGAAAGGCTAGGGCCAAAATGTTGGATGGCCTTGCAGCTCTACCTTTTCTACAATTTTTGATCTGCAAACTTAAGTTTTTACCCCTCTGGAAGAGAAGATGATTATTACCCTGCAACACACGCAGTTCAGTTTACCCTGTCTGTTTAAATATCAAACCTCTTAGACATAACTTGGAATATATATTTTCCATCAAGTATTGATGTATTGAACTTTAAGTTCTACAAAATATGAAGAAAAAATTTTTAAATAACAATAAATACATATATTTACTCAGATATTTACAACTCTAACTCTATACACCATTGTAGCAGGACAGTCCTGAAAAAAATTTTTTCTTCTTGTGTCTTTTTTTTATTCATTACCCATAAAAAAAATCCTCTACTTGGGAGATGGCATGGTAACAATTGGTATGACAACAAGTATGCATTTAGCAGACAAGAATGACAGGTATTCCAAGCATGACCCTTAGATTTTATTTTATTTTTAAGAAGAACTTTCAATTTTATTAGCATAATATACATGTATGTATATTTATAAATACACACATATAGTCAATTTCTTAAATCTTAAAATCATAGAATGTGTAACATTTAATCCAAAATTTACCTGTATTCAAAGTCTTATCCTCAATGAGCAATTTTTTTCTTTTCTTCCACTGTGGGAATTGAGCCCAGGGCCTTAAACATGCTTGGCAAGGGTGCTAACACTCTAAGGCTCCATACTCATTTTTCATAAACATTATGTGTTGCTTTATCTAAAACTCCAAATGTTTGATATACAGCTACTTTCTCTTAGTTTAGTAAGAAGAAAGATTTGTACTAATATTGCGTAGACAAGAGATCATGTCTGGATCTTGTACTCTGAATAACAAACATGCAGACAGTATTGAATATATTAATCCATCATATCTGTCTCACTAACCCATTTTGAAACCATCTCATTGCTATTTCTTTCTCATTGTAATTAATTTTGTTTTTTGATGGAACTGAGGATTCAACTCCTGGCCTTGCGCTTACCAGTGAAGCACTTATTCTACTGAGCCATCGTCCAGGCCCTAAATTTTTTTTTAAATACTCCAGATTTTTAATAATTTAATAGTACAGTTTATAAAACTTTCTGTTTGTTCTATAAAAAGAAATATTTGAACTAAAAAGGTATTTTTCTGATAATTATTATATATCTTTGTAAATTTTATGAAATATGTATTACTCCTCAATTTTTTATTTTCTTGAATTACAAATAGAAATGAGACACATTCAAATCAAATTAGTAGAACAGATTCAACAATCAATACATTGCACATAGTTTTCATAGAGGTTTTTTGTTGTACAAGGTGCATATATGACATTCTATTTACAAACACTATTAGAGAAGATGCCTCTAATCAATGAATTAAGAGAAAGTAGCTGTATACCTATCTTCTTTATTTAAAGCTGAATTTTAGTACAGTTTCAATAATTTATACTTTTTACATTGTTGTCTTCCTAGTGGTCATCCATAGCACAAGAAGCAGGCAGGATACCCTGTCCAAACACTATTAATGCTAATCTTTCTTCTTATAGAATTATGCAAAAGCACTGCATATTTATCCTAAGTGTACTGTGTATACAAACACAGAATGGTTCTTCTTTTGTGTCCCCCTTTTTTTTGTTTAGTCCTGTCAGAGATGGGTACTCAAGTGGCATTCAATTATGAGTGCTTGAATTCAGCAAAACAATCCAAAACAGTCCAACAGTCCACAATAGCAGTGAGTTACAAGAAGCAGCAGTTGACCAGAGCCATTTACAGATCAGTATATTATTATGCCTTAGTTTATGTACCTCATTTTTATATCTTTTTGCTTGAACAAAAATGTTACTTTTGTATCCAATAAGGTCAGTCTAGTCTCTTTAGGGTTTATCCTGTAATGCTGTACCTCACTTCGTAGATCCTTTGTCAGTGTCAGCCATGCAGATGTGTCACAGTCATTGCTTGACCACTTTGCTCTCTGTGAAAGACTGAGAGAAAGTTTTCTCTCCATATGACTCTCCTTAGGCACATTGTAGATCTTCGATCACATTCTTCTGTGGCTCCATAATTTCCTTGTTCAGAATATCTGGGGCACAACTGAGTTCTACGATGTTACAGTACTGGTTCTACTATGTCCTGAGTCTTCACTGATCTTGAAAGGCTAAGGCCAAAATGTTGGCTGACCATGCAGCACTCCCATTTCTCCAATTTTTCATCTATAAAATGAGGTTGTTAACCATCCAGAAGAGAAGCTGGTTATTACCCTGCAACATATGCAGTTCAATTTACCCAAACTATCTGTCTATATTCCTTTTAGTTGTTGTTATACCTTCCTATTTGTATTTCTTCTTTTGATTTCTTGTACTAGGGAGACTATAGAAATAATGCCTTTCACAATAGCACTGCGGAAAATGATATACCTTGGAATTCACTTAACCAAAGAAGTCAAAGATCTTTTCATGGAAAATTACATTACCCTAAGAAAAGAAATCATACAGAATTTCAGAAAATGGAAAGATATTCTCTGCTCCAGGATAGAAAGAACCAACATCGTGAAGATGTCTATACAGCCAAAATTGTTGCATAGATTTAGCACAATCCCTATCAAACTGCCAACAACATACCTCCCTGACCTAGATAACTCATTCACAAAATTTATTTGGAACCAGAAAATACCTAGAATAGCAAAGGTAATGACGGCCAACAAAGACAAGGCAGCAGGCATCACAATTCCTATCTTGAAATTATACTACAAAGCTACTGTGATAAAACCAACATGGTACTGGCAACAAAATAGACCTGAGGCTCAATGGTATGGATTTGAAGATGCAGAGGCCTTGGTGAACATACTCAGTTACCTAATCTTTGATAAAGGTGCCAAACATACTTACAGGAAGAAAGATAGCCTCTTTAACAAATGGTGCTAGAAAACCTGGCTTTCTACATGCTGAAAACTAAAACTTAACCCAGGTCTATCACCATGCAATAAACTAAAGTAAAAATGGATTAAAGATCTAAACATTAAAACAGAAACACTCAATCTTCTGGAAGAGAAAGTAGGAGGAACCCTTGAAGATGTAGGGGTAGGCAAAGAGTTCATGAACAAGCATGTATTCAAATGGGAAACATCATCAGTCTCTTTCCTCTGTGGCTGCATAATCTCCTTGATCAGAAAATTTGGGGCACAACTGAGTTTCATGATGTTACGGTACAGGTTCACCTATGTCCTGAGTCTTTGAAAGGCTGACCTTGAGAGGCTAGAGCCAAAATGTTGGCTGGCCTTGCAGATCTTCTATTTCTCCAATTTTTATCTGTGAACTTAGGTTGTTAACCATCCAGAAGAAAACCTGATTAGTACCCTGCAGCATGTGCCTTTCAGTTTTCCCTAACTATCTGACTCAATTCTTTTTAGTTGTTGTTGTACATTTCTATTTGTATTTCTTCTCTTCACTTATTATACTAGGGAGACGATACGATATTTGCACATGTGTGTGTGGTTTATTTCACTTATGAGTATACGCTCAAGTGGCAGCCACTTAAATATAAATGCTTTAAGTTTATCATTCTTTATAGCTGAGTAATACTCCATTGGATAGAAATACCACATCATTTTCAACCATTCCTCATGTGACAGGAATCTTGGTTTTCTCCAAGATTTTGCTATCACAGAATTTGTTGCCATAAACATAGTTACACATATAAAACTATGATATGTTTTCATTTGCTACAGGAAAATTCCCAGAAGGGGGATAGCTGTATTGAATGGGATTTATAATAGCCATTCTTTCTGGGGTGAGATGGTATCTCAATGTTGTTTAAATTTGCATTTTGTAGAAGGCTAGTTATGTGACTTTTTTTCATATATTTGTTCACTTCTTTAATTTTATGCTCTGAAAAGTGTGTATTCATCTCGGATGCCCATTTCTGAAGTGGGTCTTTAAATTTAAGAGCCCTAATGTACTTTACTTCTCTACAAATTCTAGAGAGCAGACCTTTGTCTGAGTGTTTATTAGTTATGACTTTTTTGAAATTTGTGTGTTGTCCTTTCACTTTGTTGGTAATTTCTTTTGATGCACAAAAAATTATCAGTAAGTGTTGGTCTGAGTTGTTAATTCTTACAAGTGTTTCCCATGCGAATACATGCTTGTTCATGAACTCTTTAACTACCCACATGACTTCAAGAGGTCCTCCTACGCTCTCTTCCAGGAGATTTTACTCTTTCTGTTTTAAAGTTTAGATCTTTGATCCATTTTGATGTTAGCTTTGTTGTAGTTTTTGGCAAATAGAGTCAGTTTTTCCAGCACCATTTGTTATAGAGGCTATCTTTCTTCCAGTAAGCATGGTTGGCTCCTTTGTCGAAGATCAGGTGACTGAGCGTATTCATAGAAGCCTCTACATCTTCTAATCTATTCCATTCATCCTTAGATCTATTTTGTTGGCAACACTATGCTGATTTTATCACGTTAACGTTGTAGTATAATTTTAAGTCAGAAATTGTAATGCTCCCTGCCTTGTCTTCATTGGTCAGGGTTACCTTTGCTATTCTAGGTCTTTTCTGGTTCCAAATAAATTTTAGGAACAGCTTCTATAGGTCTGGGAGGCATGGTGGTAGCAGTTTCATAGGGATTGCATTAAATCTGTATAGCAATTTTGGGAGTATGGCCATCTTCACGATGTTGGTTCTTCCTATCCCGGAGCATGGAATATCTTTTCATTTTCTGAGATCCTCTACAATCTCTTTTCTTAGGGTACTGTAATTTTCTGTGAAAAGTTCTTTGACTTCTTGGATTAAGTTATTTCAATTTATTCAAGTTATTTCATTTTCCACAGTGCTATTGTAAAAGTCATTGTTTCTGTTGTTTACCTCTCAATGTGCAGAGAATTGCTGTTGACTTTTGAGTACTGACTTTGCATCCTGCTACACTACTGAGTTTGAGTATGAATTCTAGTAGATTCTTGGTGGAGTTTTTTGGTCATTTCAAGTAAAGTATCATGCCATCTGCAAAAAGTGATAATTTAATTTCTTCTTTACATATTCTTATTGCTTGTATTGCTCCCTCTTTTCTAATGGCTGGTGCTAATGATTCCAAAAGTATATTGAATAGTATAGGTGATAGAGGACAACCTTGTCTTGTACCAGATATAAGAGTAAAAGATTTCAGTTTCCTTTGCCATTTAGGATTCTATTAGCTATTGCTTTCTCAAAGATGGCTTTTATCAAATTGAAATAGAGCCCTTCTATTCCTACTTGAGTGCTGGACTTTGTCAAAGTCTTTCCTGCATCAATTGAGACAATCATGTGGTTTTTACATTTCACTCTATTAATATAGTGTATTATACTTATAGATTTTCTAATATTGAACCATCCTTGGATCCCTGGGATGAATGTTACCTGGTCATGGTGTATTATTTTCTTGATTTGCTGTATTCTATTAGCTAGTATTTTATTGAGAATTTGTGAATCTGTTCATGACAAAGATTGGCCTATAGTTCTCTTTTTAATTGTGTCTTTTCCTGGGTTTGGAATCAGTATAATACTTGACTTCAGGAATTCTTTTGGGAAAACAGCTTTATTTTAAATTTCACTGAAGAGTTTGAGTGTTACCTCTTCCTTTTGAGATTTTCCCCTAATCGATATTTAGTAACCTTATTTATTTCATTTGATCCTTCTTGGTTTGAGGTTGAGACTGTCTGAGAACAGGATTGCTACCTGTGCTTTTTTCTGAGTTGGTCAGGTATGTTGTATTGCTTTCCATCCTTTGACTTTGAGCCTATGAATGTCCTTTTAGTTAAGTGTGTTTCTTGTATACAGCATATTGTGGGGTTTTGTTTTCTAATCCACTGTGCCAGTCTATTTTTTTAATTGGTGAATTGAGTTCACTTGCACTGCTTTTTATAATTGAGATGTGTTGACTTATGATTGACGTGTTATTTTCCTGCTTTTTGTGCTGTATTTAATTGTCTGACCTATTTAGTGCATTCCTTCTGTTCTCATTCATGGAGTTCTGGTCATTGTGGTCCCTCTCTAGAACATCTTTCAGTAGCCTTTGTAGGAATGGCTTTGTCATCATGAAATTCTTTAGTTGTTCTTTGTCATAGAAGTATTTCACTTCTCCATCAAACGTGAAACAGAGTTTTGGAGATTATAGTAGTCTTGACTGGAATTTGTTTTTATAGAGGATTTGAAGTACTTTGCTTCCTGCTCTCCTTACCTTCATGGCTTGTGAAGAGAAGTCAGCCATAATTCTGCGGGTTTTCCTTTGAATGTGATCTGTTTCTTTTCTCTAGCATCTTTCATCTTATTATTCTTGTGTTGAATTTCTTGGATCTTGTCTAGTACATATCTTGGTGTGCTTTTAATTGGATTTAAGTTATTTGGAATTCTGTATGCTTCTGTTAACTGAATGTCAGATTGCTTCCTCATATTTGGGAAGAGTTCTGCTATTACTTCTGCTTATATTCTTTTTATAGCGTTTGTATTGTCTTGATCTTTCTCATTGATGCCTATTAGTCTCACGTTGTTCATGTTTGCATAGTCTTGTAGGTGATGGATTATTTTTTCCTTCATTCTATTCATTTTTAAGACTTCCTTGCTCACCTTCTCACTAGCTGCACCAGTGTTTTCAATATCTGAAACTGTCTTCACTTTCACTGAAACGGTTTTGTGGACTTCTGATTGAGATTTAAGTTCCACTCTATCTCTTTGACTGCTTTATGATATCTATTTCTTTCCTGTATTTCTCATTCAAGAAATCTTGCATATTTCTAATCTCCTGTATTTTCTTTATCAATGTCTTGTTTAGAGGAAGTTTTGAATTCCTTTACTGCAGAGTTTTTTGTTTGTTTGTTTGTTTGTTTTCAAATTCGGTTTCCTCCATATGTTTCTGCATTTGATTCTTTACTTCAAATTCTATGAATTCAGAGATTGCTTTTTTTTATATTAGGAACTAATTCTGCTCTTGGTTCCTCTATACCTTTCTGCTCTTGTTTCTTTACTTCTGACTCTATTAATTCTTTCATTTCAGCTAAGCTAGTGTCCTCTATACTTGCTATGGGTGGACTTGAGCCCTGAGATTGCATTTTGCTCCTTGTCTTTGTCTTTTCATATAGCACTGAACTCTGACCCTTGTTGTAGAGCTTTGGTGCAGTTATAAACTTAGCACCTTCTAAAATTCAGGTGCAGATAAATTAAGTTTGAGTTTATCCATTCATGCTCGGCCTGAGTCTGGTTGTTGTGTTCAGCTCCTTCCTGTTGCAGCCCTTGGAAGTGAACTTGTTGTGCTCCTCTGTCACAACAGTGAAACTGTGGTGCCCCTCTGTTGTGCCCCTGGCCCAGGGAGCACAAGGGAGTGCAAGAGCTCTCCCGCACACTCGCCGATTCCGGGCTGGGTTGGATATGGGTGCCTGAGTCTTAGTCTGGAGGGGTTCTACCAGTGCCATGGAATTTATTTTGGAGAATTTGTACCTATAAAGTCATCCTCTGAAACATTATAATTCAGCTACACAGAAATTTTTGAAGAGAAAATTTCTAAGAAATAAATTGTTCATTTCCAACTTATTTTACATTTCCAGTCCTATGAACTATGTATTCCTGAGTTCACACAGAACTGAAATAAACCACAAGAATCTAGTGCTTCTCAAATCTAAATAACAGAACTTAACTGGCATTAACTGTGTTACTTGGTGTGACTTCAAAATTTTTTGCTTTCCATAAAAAAATAAGGAAATAAAATGAAACTACTAATGAAACATAGAAATCTAGAAAGCAGAATGTTCTTTTGAAATGTAAGAATTTAGCTAATTCTGAAAATTTAAAATAAGATATATAAAATTAAAAATGATCTTTTAATACTACTTTTAACTAAAAGATGGATTATAAGATATGAATATTTAAAGAATAGAATTTTAGTACCCAGGAAATAATACTATATTTGAACACCATGCTTAATTAAATTTTATTGTTGGTAAGCTGACCCAACAAATGAATGTGTCGGTAGAATTCCTTTTAAATTGCTGTTTTATTTCTACTTGAATTTATAAACATACTTTGAAACAATTTTAGATTTATAGAAATGTAACAATAATCACGAAAAAACATAATTCCAAGTGTTGAGATCCTGAAAGTTTAAAATATCTAATCCTAAATTTTTATCTACAATTCTGAAGAAATAAAATCTTGAGTGTCATTTCTTCACAGTCAAAAATCATAAAAACTGAATGCCCTAGAAAACCAATCAGATAGAGGGTTTTATTTTGTTTTGTTTTTTAAAAAGAATTAGAAAAATACATCTGGGAGAATTGATAGTCTGCGTGGTATAGCAAAAATAAAAATGTCAGTCCAGAAATGCATCATTTGTCTGCATTGGCCCTTCTGCTCTCTGAAACAGGCACAGAAGATCTTAATGAATCAAAGCTATATTCCTCAGAAAGTCTTTAAACTTATTGACATTTAAAAGTCATGATCTGCACAGTAGGACAACAGGACACTTATGCAACTTGTGGGCTTTATTTTGATGAGTTCAGCAATTTTGACCAGCATTGCTCAGGTACTCATATGACACTCCTCACCTGGGCTAGGGGCTGAAGGCTCCCAGAGTTCAGTTGTTGTTTTTGTCATACTATATCAAAGGTATATTCTATCAGAATTAATTACAACTTCTGAAATTGACCTTTATTTTCTTGCTGACATGTTATTTACAAGATTTTCCTAAATTAAAATTCTTGTTTGTTTCACTGTTTTCCATACTAGATTCTATCAAAGAAAACCAATATCTTCAGCCCACAGTTCCATTTTGAAGAATTTTATTTCTTCTCCATGATAGTAGAATATGTCTGTAAATTTTTGATTTACTTCCTTTGTTTATTATTCATTTTTAGTTGTTCATTTATATCTAAATAGAAATATTTATCTTATACTTTTAGTTATGCAATGTGACTTTATTTCATTAACCAACATTTTACAGCCTATCAAGTGGCATAGATGTGCTTTTGCTGTATCATTATTTTGTGCATTTTATTTTACATATACTTTTAAAGTTCATTATTATTGGGCATTAGAGGATTTGAAGAAACTCCTGTATACTTTCTGGTTGAGACCTATAATCAGCCATTGCACCAAAGAGCTACAGTTCCTTTAGTTAGAAAATGGTATTAAAGATAATGTGAGTTCATTATTACTTGATACTGTGATTGCCAGATTTTTGGGGTCATGGGGTAAATTAATCTTTTTGAGCACAGAAATAGTTATTTCTATATTTAACCACCTGGCAACTGACCAAAAAATAAACCCAAATCAAAATATGCAGATGTACCCATGTATTATCTGAATTATCATATTTTTTCCAGAAAAAAACTGGTTTCCACCATCTTCCATTCATTTATTTTACAAATCAGTTTTAGTAAACATCTATGATAGCAAAGAATTACTAAGACATGACCCCACTGGAAACCACTTTATCAACTACAGCATAATTTGTACAAAGTTTCATGGATCTTTAATCTTACTGAGTCCATTCATTTTCATTTATCCAGTTTAACATTTTTTCCTAATCTTTCAATTACGATAATATTTTTTTTTTTGTCTTTTTGAGACAGGGTCTCTTGTCCTATAATATAAACCTCTAGAAATCCGAAAGAATTTTTTCAATTTTTGGTCTTTTGTTATAAAGTTACTTATTCTTCACAAATGCACAGAATAATTTAGCCTCAATTACAAAATAACTACACTATTCTAAAAATTGCTTCCTGAAATTTATTGGTAAAATGGTTCTTTTTCTGTCTTCTTGCTCTGAGGGAAACATAAGTATATGGAGCTCAAGCTTCGTGAGGAAACAAAGATTTTACATAAAATATGATTAGGCAGAAGACACTGGGCTATATATTGTGAAACAAATGATAGCTCAAAATAATATTGGTTATACTTACCTGGCAGGGGAGATACCGTGATCACAAAAAAATATTGGTCAAATAGACTATGATCAAATGCCCTTGGAAAGGCAAGTGTTTATACAGTATTCTATTTTATAGGTTTAGAAGTTATGGAAGTTTTTGAAAGTTATCTTTTGTGCAGAAAAATCCTTAGCATATACTTAGACTCACTTTCTTAAGTATAAGAAACCACTGACTCATTGTTCTCAGATAATTGCTGACAAGAATCTAGGATTGTATTTTTCTCTAAAAAGATAAAAATGAGTCACTTTCCTCTGAATTTCTAAAATTTTTAATTCAGTATAGATAAATATCACATTTTTGTGATGTTTTCATTTACAACTGTGTCAATTAGCATGGCTCAGAAATGCACTAAATAGTCTCCAAGAGGCTGGGAAGAATTAATGTCTCCCCAATTGCCTAATTTGCTACCCAGGATTGACAGAGACATAGAAGCAAATGGATACCAGTAACATTTACTAGCACTGAAATAAAGTGAAAAAGAATCTAAGCATTTTGTTTCATCTCTTCAGGGCCTTCTTCCTGTCTCCTGTTCACCTGCTCTAATTATCCTGGCAGCTCACTTCAATTACATTATTTCTGCTCCTAACAAGACGAGCCAGATTTTCCCTGGTACCAAAGACACAGCATCATCAACAAAATCGTCTTGATGACACCCCAGCGACTTCAAAGTGTTAATCCATCTCACTGGATGCTTATCTGGGTTCCAAGGAATGACATGCTCGGGGGAGAGCTTGGCTCAATATGAGATGACTTTAGTAAACAAGCAACAGTTCTGTTCAATTTGCTTTCCCTATATTTACATTAGGTAAATGTTGGCAACAAGACTGAGATTTTGAAGCAAACATAGTGCCGTACCTGCTGTTCTTGTTGCGCTGTTTTCAGGTCAATTAATGCCTCCTAAATTCTTAAAGCAGGTGCTAATCTTGTATTTGGACTGCTGAGACATTGGCATACTTTCTCCATAAAGGGGAATTAGAAATACTTTGCAGTAGAATTTTGAAAAGGTGGATGAATAAACATATTACTTTCTCTTATTAACTTTCAGGTTATTACTACTTTTACAACAAGAAATATATTTGAAACTAAGTCCTAATTTTGAAGCAGATCTTTTTCTCAAATAAAAACCATATTATTATTAGCACATCTTGATTTGTTGAAACGTATTATTTTTTTCTTATTTGATTTATAATCAGTTAACAATTTAAACTCAGCTATACTCTTTCTAATAGGAAAATCTCATGTTACATACAAGTTGGAAGAAGACTATTATATGAAAAATTTTAACGTCTTTCAGAAGAAAAATACTGAATGAATAACTAGGCAAACTCCATTTTTATACAACCATCCAGGAAATTTCTATTTAAATTGAACCAATGGTTTTGGTCTGTTAAAAAGGTGAATATAATAGCAATCCAAGACTTAAGAGAACTGAACTTTAGGAGAGCAGATAAAAAAAATGTAATACCCTATGAGAGCTCCAGGCAGCTCTATTAGCTGCAAGAGACTGTAAGAGTGATTACTTCTATAAGGTTATAAAGCATTGGATGATCTTTCTGAAAGAGATAATACCTGAGCGGGATTATGAAATATAAAATTTGAGGTTTTAAAAGTATTAGAAGGAAAAATAACACCCTAAGAATTAAAAAGATGAACAATGGAAGAAATTGTCATTTTCCAGGAGATAATAAAAGCTGTGGAGTTCTAGCAGTATAAAATCAGTAAAGCAGGTCAGCAATGTGGGAGTTGAGATTAGCAGTCTGAGGACCAAACAATGACATGACTCACCTAGCACATTAACCAGTTTAAAATGTCCATATGAGTCAGTGATTCCCATAATTCAGAAAGCAAAGATAGCCTTGGTGTGTGCAGAGTCTGTTAAAATGCAAATTCTGGAATTCAAACTCTAGAGTCCCTACTTTAGGAATTCTGCTTAAAATCCAGTATTCTGTATCTCTACTAGGTCCCATAGGTCGTTCTGAGTTGCACCATTGTGTTTCTGGCAGTAGGAGATGAGAGATCCTGGTAAAGCTTTTAGTGCAAGATAGATGTTAATCAGAGTTTAACTTTAGAGATTATCTGACAGCAAAATAGATTATAATAGGAGGGAAGTATCTGTAAGACACTGGGGAAAATTCAGCTTGTTAATTTCTTCACTTGAAATTTTGTGAACATCAGGTAGGTATGAAATATATGGTACATAGCAAGCACCTGAGGTATCACCTCTATGGATAGGCAGCTTTTAAAAATCTGCACAACTCATTAGCTCTCAGATCTCACACTGAGTATTTTGCCTTGCAAGAAAATGTTCTCAGACTTATTTTTCTGATGAATTCTAGTGTTCATGAAGAGCCAGAATGTGAAGAACAGAATCAACTGAGAATTATGCAAGCAAGAACTGTCAGACTTTCTGGCTCATTGCATGTGAAAGAGGAGTAGAAGTGTGCTTCAGAAGCTTTGTGAAGACTTCTGACAGAGCCCAAAATTCTACTGTCCAAATCAATCCAAGAAAATCAGCTTTGGCTAAATGAGATATTTTGGGATAAATTTATTCAAAGTGCTTGTTAGGATCACAATACATGGACATATTATTTTTATCATTAGGGTATAATCTAGTCCTCCCTCAAAAGATCTAGTATGTTCATTGGACAAACACCAAGGATTGGTAATGGCACACATTGTTTATTTCTTACTTGTTAGACATGTCAGTCAACTTTGTATTATTTTAAAGTAGTTTTTATCAAGTCAAGTCACAATTCATAAAGGTGGAATCATTCTTTTCAGGTTCTGTTTCAAGTAATAAGTGCCCCAGGTATTCAGCATTCACCCTTCAGTATGACTGCACCCTCAGTCCTTGACCTCCTCCTGGGTTTGGTGAGTAGCGAGAGAGTGCTTGCTCCTTTTCCATGTCCTATAAATCCAGCTACTGGATTAGAACACTTATCTCAGAAATCACTGGTAATATAGTAAATGGGTCAATGATGAAATCACTCTGAGAGTGAGAGGAATGATGATTTCAAAGAAGTTGTAAAAGACAAGCACAAAGAAAGACACCCTTGAGTTCAAAGAGAACCCTGGATGAGTGAGAAGAGCTAAGGAGTTCAGAATATACTGTAGTGGGCAGCAGTATATTCCCATGCAACCTGGACACAAGCTTTTCTTACTGTTTATATACATCTTTGTAAGGTTAAGTTTTCCTCTAGCTACCTGTCTTCATTACTATTCTTTCTGCTGAGAAAATATACTCTGTGTCCAAAGTAACAGAATAAAAAAGTTTTATTTAGCTCATTTTTTGTATTTAAAGAGAATACAAAATAGTAAAAATAAAAGACATACAATATAGACTTTCACCAAAAAAAAACTAATAGAAATTTGACAATGGTTGTTGTACTGCATAATGGCATATTCAAAATAGTTGTTTAGATTACTAGATATAAGCATGCAAAATTGGTTTTTTAAAAATATGAGAAATTAAAATGTACAAGAACAAAAATGTATTAGTTGTTACTTTCTGTACATCAGTAAAACTCAGTGGAACAATTATTCAAGATAACTTCTATATGCATGAATATATCTTTTTCCTTTCTTCTTTCTTTTCTTTTGAACTTTTCCTTACCCCAGTTGTTTCTTCCCTTTCAACAAATTATTATCCTTTTGCAGTAATTTATTTATTCTTTAGGTTCTTCCTCTAGTGAGACAATACAATGTTTGCACAAGCACATCTGATTTATTTCACTTATGAGTATAGTGTCTAATTGCAGTCATTGAGGGACAAAAGCCTCACATTTATCATTTTTGTTGCTGAGTAATACTCTATTGTGCACAAATACCTTAGATTTTTTTCATCTGTTCCTCAGTTGATGGGCATTTGCATTGTTTCCAATCCTAGTGTTTTGATGAATCTCCACACTGATTTGAGTAGGAGTATTACCAGTTTACATTCCTATCAACAGCAGAAGTTTTCTACAGTTTTCCCTTTTACCCCAGAGCTGTTTCTTGGCTGACTCCTTCATGATACTATTCTTTCTGACATGAGCTGGAATCTCAGTGTTGTTTTCATATGCATGTCTCAAATGACCAATGCTGTTGAACAGTTTTTCATATATTTATTTGCAATTTGTATTTCCTGGTCTGAAAACTGTGTTCATTTCAAATGGTAGTTTTTTGATAGGTTCTTTAAATTTGAGGTACTCATTTTTCTTTAATTTTCTCTAGACTGAAGTCTCTTACCTGAGGGATGGTCAGCTAAAATATTTTCCTAATTTATGGGTTTTCTTTTCACTCTGTCATGATTTATTTTGACATGCAGGATCTCTTCAAAAGGGTGAGATCCCAGCTGTTGATTCTTTGAAATATTTGACATGCAATATTTTTGCACATGAACTCTCTGTCTGCCCCTCTGTCTTCAAGTTTTCTGTCTACTTTGTTCTCCAGAAAATGTGGTATTTCTGTTGTAACATTTTGCATTTGATTAGTTTTGACTGTAGTTTAGTGCATGATGATAGACAAGGATTTAATTTTAGCTGTTTGGCATGCAGATAACTAGTTTTTCCCAGTAGCATTTATTGAAGAGGCTATCCTTCTTTCAGTGAACATGTTTGGCCCCTTTGTCAAAGAAAAGATAGCTGAATGCATTTATAGCTGTGTCAACATCTTCTAATCTACTGCATTGATCTTTAGGTCTGTTTTATTTATTTTTTGTTAGTATCATGCTGATTTAATTATAGTAAATTTGTAATATAATTTTAATTCAGAAATTCTATGTCTCCTGACTTTCTTTTGTTTTCCAGAATTACTTTGGATATTCTAGGTCTCTTATGATTCCAGATGAATGTTAGGAATGTTCTCTAGATCTGTGAAGTACATTGATGGTATTTTAATTGGGAGTGCATTAAATCTGTATTAAAATTTTTGGAGTATGGACATTTCCCATTTTACTATCCTGAAGCAAGGAGTATCATTTCATTCTTGGAAATTCTCTCTGCTCTCTATACAGAGCACTATAATTTTTTATTTTATAAATCTTTTACTTCCTTTGGGAGATTGATTGTTTAGTATTTCATTTTGGGTGGTGTTGCTGTGAAGGCCATAGTTTCAACAATTTGTGTGTTTGATGTTTGTGTATAAAAACGCTATTGATTTTTGAGGGTTGACTTTGTATCCTACTTTGATACTGAATTTGGTTACTAAATCTACAAGTCTGTTAGTGGAGATTTTGGCGGTCTTCCATGTAGAGTATCATGTCATCTCTAAATGATAATTTTATTTTTTCCTTTATAATCATCATTACTCTTTTTTTTTTTTTTTTGGCAGAATAAGGGATTGAACTCAGGCCCTTGTGCTTGTCAGGGAAGCACTTATTCCACTGAGCTATCTCCCCAGCCCCCATCTTTACTTTCATTTCTCTCTCTTATATAAATGCTGTGGTAATGTTTCCAGAACTATATTGAACAGCAATGGTAGCAATGAGCATCCTTATCGTGTTTTTAATCTTAAGTGAATGCTTTCAATTTTTGCCTATTTAGTATGATCTTGGCTGTTGGTTTGTCATAGATAACCTTTGTCGGGTTGAGGTAAAGACCTTTTGTTCTGATTTTTGATAGAGTTCTTATCATGGGTGAACATTAGACTTTGTCAAAAGCTTTTTCTGCATCTATTGGGATGTATATGTGTTTGGTTTTTTTTTTTTTTTTTTTTTTTTTTTTTTTTTTTTTTTTTTTTTTTTTTTTTTTTTTTTTTTTTTTTTTTTTTTTTTTGGCTCTGTTGATGTGAGGTATTACGTATGTGGATTTACATATATTGAACTAACTTTTCATTTCAGGGATGAATCTCACTGGTTTGGGAAGTATAATATTCTTGATGATTTGCTCTATTATGTTTGTTATATTTCATTGAGGATTTTTGCATCTATGTTTGAGAGGGAGATTAGCTGTAGTTCTCTTTTTTTATTGGATCTTTCTGTGGTTTTGATATCAGAGTAATACTTGCCTCCAGGAATGTGTTTCATTGAACAGTTTGAGAAGAGTTGGCATTAAATCTCCAAATTTCTTGTAGAATTAAAACATGAATCCATCAGGATTTGTTGCAGGTTTATTTTTCTATTATATTGTCAATTTCATTCACTGACATCAGATTATTCAGAATTTTTATATCTTCATGATTCAGCCTTGGTAATACAGATATACCTAGGTATCTATCCCTATTTATTGTGTTTTCCAGCCTGTGTTAGTCAAGATTTTCAAAGTAGGTATTGACAATTTGAATTTCCATAGGGTCTGTAGTGACATTTGCCCTTTTCTTATGAATTTTAATTTTTTTCACTCTTTTAGAAGGTTGACTAGGGGGTTATTAATTTTATTTATTCTTTTAAAGAAGAGATTGATTTGATTAATTATTTTTATTTATTTCTTCATCTCCATTGCATTAATTTCTGCTCTGATCCTTATAATTTCCTTTATAATTTCTTTGGGCTTTGGGCTTGACTTAGTTTTCTTTCTCGAGGAGTTTGATGTGCAGCATAAGATTCTTTATTTGTGCTTGTTGTTTTCTTTATGTGAGAATTTATCACTCTAAATTTCCTTCTTAAGACAGTTTTCATTGCTTCCCATAGGTTCTGCCAAGTTGCATCTGTATTTTTGTTTGATTGTAAATACTGCTTAATTTATTCCTTTAACTTTATCTGTGACCCTTTGATTATTTGAGATTGTTTTATTTAATTTAATTCTTTGATTTAATTTCCATGTGTTTATGGATTTTTTACATTTCTTTCATAAATAGTTTTTGGTTTCATTGTACTATAGCCATATAACACGCTTGGCATAATTTTAATTCCTTTGTATTTTCTTAAGTATGTGTTAGTATATGGTCTATTTTGGAGATCATCCTGTGTGTATCTGAGAAGAATGTATTTTTTATTTTTGTATTTAATATGGTCTACAAGGCCTCACTACACAGATCAGACCCTTAGTGATCCTCTTGTTTCAACTTCCCAAGTACTGGGATTACAGGCACATGCCACCATGCCCAGTCTCAATCTCAGCTTTAGTATTCTCTTTTCTTGCTGACTTTGCCGGATTCTGATTATGTGTGCCTATGTGTAGATTTCTTTTGATTATGGCTAATTGGACTTGTATATGCCTCACTTATGTCATATTCTTTTGCCATGCTTGGGAAATTTTCTGCTGGTTCTGTAGTTTTATTTTTTGAGACAGGTTTCACTATGTAGTTCAGGCAGGGTTTGAACTCAATTTGTAGCCCAGGTTGGTCTGTAATTAATGGTTATACTCCTGCTTCAGCCTCCCAAGTTCAGGGCTTACAGGGTGAAGCATCACAGGCAACTTGAAAATTGTTTATTTATGTCATTTGCACTAACTCCTGTGGTTTCATTGATGCCTACCAGTCTTATATTGTTTTCCTTAGTATCATTTTACAGCTGCTCGGTTGTTATTTCCTGGTTCTATGTTCGTTTGTTTGTTTTTGCACTACCAGGGATTGAACTCAGGACCCTGCTCTTGCCAGACAAGCACTTACTCTACTGAGCTATGTTATTTTAAAGAGAACTTTCCTTTTGTGGCCATGATCTTTAATGGTATCTTGAAGGGCTGACAGTCTATATTCAGTTTCATTCAAGTGGTTTTGCTAGATTTCAGTGAAATTCTTTATTTCCTGTATATCTGTTTGAATGTCTCATGCATTCTAATTCTTTCCTGTATTGTTTTCTCAACGTTTCCATCTTTTTTTATTCTCTATTTTTTTAGTCTATGCCTTCATTAGATGTGCTGAGCAAGTCCTTCATGATTGTTGTCATTTCCTTTTTTTCACCTGAGAGATTATTTCTAAACTGATTTCTTTTATAGACTGATAGTTTGTTTACTTTAGTTGATTTCATTTCAAAAATTTCAAGTTGTTCAACTTTTATGTCCTTGTATCCTGGACTTGTTTTGAGTGAACTGGATATCTGGCATTGCCTTTGCTCCTTCATTTTCACATTTTTTTTTTTTTTTCAGAAGTGAGGATTGAACCCAGAACCTTGCACTTGCCAGGGAAGTGCTTATTCTACTGAGTCATCTCCCTGGCCCCCATTTTGACATTTTTGAACCTCCTGATGTTCACGCAGGCTCAGCAGTGACTGGAGGGCTGGGGTGTCCATTATCAAGGTTCCTGCAACACTGGGTGGGTGGGGTAGCATCGGCAAAGCTCCCCAGTGTACGTTTCATCTTGGCCTCCAGAACTGAGAGTCGTGTCCACCAAAGCTCAGCAAAGCCTCCATGACACGGTGAGGGTGGCACAATACTTGGCAGGTCCTTTTAGCTGTCCGGTGTCCACTTTACTTCCACAATGGTGGGAGAGGTTTCTGGAAATTAGTAAAGCTCCTGGATTGTGCAGCAGGATTCCTCGCTCACTGTCCGTAGAGGTTTCAATCTATGTAATTGGCTGGCTCCAGTGCAGGACAGGACATCGCAGAGGGACAATAGTTCATGACAGTGGAAGAAAGCAAAAACAACAAGAGAGAAGGAGGGGAAACAAGTCTTTTTATGCCCTTTTGTCTTAACGACTGTTGGGATTAGAGATGCACCAATCCAATCAATGGATTGATATAGAAGAATTACCCACCCTTAATTACAGCAACTTTAATCTCAGCACCTTTATTCCTGGGACTGAACCTTCAGTCATTCACAAACCCTAGATAGAGTTGTTGTAGGCAGCAGAATTAGATAAAAATATTTTTAGGCAGTCGGAGAAATGATACAGGAAACAAGATGTCTGCAATGCTGAGAGGGAAGGAGGCTCCTGCTGTGAACCAGATCTAAAGGCCAAACAAATGCTAAAAGAATAACACCAGCCATTGGTATTCTAAATAGGTAGCAAGCACCTGAAAAGACCCAAATGAATCACTAGCCGAACACCCTAGGGGAAGAGACCCTATCCCTTAATCATGCCTGATTACTATGTGACTCACTTCCCCATTTGGTCCTGGGCCTCATCAACTTTACCTGACCAATGGTGTTTATAATCCCATTGTTTGATTATGGTTTTGTCCCACCCCACATGTACCTAAGTGAGACCCCTTCTCTACCTTATCCCACATGGTTTTGCCCTATAAAAATACCCGGAAAGAGGAAGCTTCCAGGGTAATCCTCTTGGGGCCCCCCTTCTGTCCCTCTCCGACAGAAGCTTTTCTATCCTATGAAGTTTTTTCCTCAACTTCTGTTTCTTCCTAAAATTCATTCTTCGGTTTTAGAGAATGCGAACTCATCCAGGTCAGGTTGGGAGTTTTACTTTCCTGTATCAGAGCCACCTCCAAAATAGCTAGATTGAAAAAAAAATAGCCAGACTTAAAATGAGTTAGGCTTTGAGGGAAATCGTAAACAAAAACATAACACTATTGAAAGTCATTTTAAATGTAAAAGAAATGAGGCATTTCATATATTTTTTTAAAAAAAATTAACAAGTTTGAGATCACAGCCTGATAATCACTTCCTTCATCTCAGAATTTATATGCTACACATTTATGACCTCTTGTTTTTTTCCTCATTTGCTTTATTACAGTGCCAGTTATTCTGGCAGATAAATTTTATTTATTATTTTATTATATTTTTTATTTGAGTAAACTATTCTAAGTTTTAAATGATTGACATTTATCAGCTCATTTCCTCCTAAAAATAACATGAAAAGTAGGTACTACTTACCAACTTCCTATTATAAATGGGAAGCTGCTGCACAGAGGTTGATTTTCACTGGCATCACTTCTGCAGCTTCAGAGGTTTTGACACACTCTTCACTAATTTACAAACCCCCACTTGTTTTCTAAATCCCAAATGATTGTTGACATCTCTCATCTGCTGCTGCCTAGTAACTTGCTTGCTAATTTGGACCATTTATAACTTTAATTCAATTGCTACTGTCATAGAAGAATTTAACAAACAGAAGAAATAAATTAGAGCATCCTGATATTTCACCAGAAGTGTGTGTATCCTGATATTGCACCAGAAATCTGAAAGGCATTTTATTTTATTTTTATTTTTTATTAACTATATTGAGAAACAAATAGCAATGAAATAGTTTCAAAACCGATTAATAGGCCAGTTTCAATAATTAATACAGTGCATATTGTCCTCACAGTGGTTATTCATAGTACAAGATGCAGACATGATATTCTGTCCGAACACTATTAGTACAAATCTCTCTTACTGAATTAAGAGAAAGTAGCTGTATATCTATCCTATTTTGTATATACAGATACAAAATGGTCCTTCCTTTGTACCCCCTTTTTTGCTTAGTTTTATTAGAGATTTTAATTGAGAATAATTATACAAAATTTATGTTTTATTTGCTTCCTAACACAGTGTCATTGATGTTGACCACACAGAGGGCTTAAAACCAATGAGGTAATCCAGAGCCCCCACTGACCAGGCACCAAGAAAGATTCTAGCTGTTGAAGAGATCAAAGAGAAAGCCTTTCTAGATAAAATGCAGGACTTTAACTTTGGGTCACAATGAGCACGCAGGTTGGACTCTTTTGGAAGACAGTGAAGAAAGGCTAAATGCAAATATTTGAGATTGCTGTGCTCATTATACAAAAATTTGGCAAGACTGATGGGGATTTCATGGGAACAGCCTCAATTTACAGTAATTATTTATGAATGGGACAAGAATGAGCCTGATACAGTGTCTCTGCTGGGTGTGGATGCTGGCTGGAAAGAACTCATGCAAATCCCAGGTACACATAAGGACTCCAGAGTGAAGCTGCCCCCCCCCCCCCGGTCATCTCAGTCCTCACAGTTCGCAGGTCTGAAAAGTACATTTTCTTGTCCACATGTACAACAATCAATTGATAATATTTTGTTGCTTTTGTTTTTCTTTTGTAGACATACTGTTTCAAAAAGCCAGTAACTGAGAATTGGTTTAAAAGTTTTTATAGCAGGTTTCTTAAGAATCTGACATAGTAAGGACCCTCCTCTAGTTTGTTTCTTCCCCTTAATTAATAAAAAGAGACATTAATAAAAGAAATTTTACTTCTAAATTGGACACATTTGTTTATGTATTAAGAATCTGAAGCAAAGCTGATTTAGCCTATATTTTATTTGAGTTATTTACTTATTTATTTACTTAGTTATAGTGTTTTGTATAGTTCTTATTTCTTTATATTAAGCTGTAATTATGTGCATGATTTCTAAATGTTTTTTCTCTTTGTGCTTCTTTTGCATTTTTCTGTTTCTTGTTTAGAAATTTTTCACTTTGATGTGGTGCCCTGTACACTTCTGTTTTTGTGACTGTTGTGTTTGACATTACATAGGACAAAGAAATAAGAAAAGCAATTTTTCCAGGATCAAAAATGAGGAGCTTTTCTCATAATTTTAAAGAGGTTTATAGGTTAAATTCTTACATTTAATTATTTAATTTTAACTTTATGTATGATATAAAATAAGGGTCCAGTTTCATTCTACTGCATGTATTTATTCAGCTTTTCCTTTTGGTTTGTTTTGGACTGGATATCAAACCCAGGACCCTTTCATTTGCTAGGCATTTACTTATTCCACAGAGCTGTCTCTCTGGTCCCTCCAAGGTTAGTTGTTGAAGATATTTTCATTTTCCTAGTCTTATTAAATATGAGATGAAGTCAATAGTCTAACTTTGTTCTTGATCAAAATTACACTGGCTTTCTAAGGACTTTGCAGCTAAATTTTTTTTTTTTTTTTTTTTTTTTTTTTCTGAATGGGGGGTTGAACTCAGGCCCTTGCGCTTGCCAGGGAAGCATTTATTCCACTCAGCCATCTCCCCAGTCCCCTAAATATGAAATTAAAATTTCATTTTATATAACTTCTAAAAGTGACATTGGAACTTTCACACGCATTGCAAGGAATCTGTAGATAGCTTTCTGTGTACCAAGAACTTAAATGCTGTGAATCCTATTCAACGAGGCATTTTCTTCTCTTTTTGTGCCTTCAATTTCTTTCATCAATATTTTATAGAGCAGAATGTACAAATTTTTTCACTCTTTTGGTTGAATTTAAGTATTTCACTTTTTTGAATGTTACTCTTAGATTGTTTTCTAAGTATTGCTTAGAAAAGTAAGAAGTATTACTGTATAAAATGTGATTAGTTTTTGCATTCTAATTTTACATCTTTTTTTTTTTTTTAAAGAAATCTTCATTTCTATTTAATAGGCAGGGAAAAACAAAGCCAAAGTAGAGACAGAGGTAATCCCATGCAGGACAGCAAAATACTCTGATGTATTTGTTGACCACATGTTTGCTGTAGCAGGCTCACTGGCATGTTTTATCTTCAATGATACTTACAATGGGCTCAGTTATTTCCCTGCTCTTGGGCTGGTATCAGATTTTTATAAACTATCTGACTTAATATGCTCTGTGCATTGGCAACTTTTACCTTTCTCATTCATTTTAATAGGCAGTTTCATACCACGGACTCATGGGTAGAATGGATTTTTCTTCCTCA